>JXSR01S000799.1:86868-111731 GCA_000969725.1 Ophiothrix spiculata | reverse complement strand
ACCGGGTACCAGACAAATGAAATTGAATCCACCATGAATGACAGACGTCTTTGGAGAGCCATCATCAATGCCCGACAGCAAGAGTCGCCGGAGTAGAGTAGTAGTAGTTACTGTTAATCCGTGTAATTACGGTATTATGCATTTACAACAAGCCATTACTGTTATTCATCCACGTTTTCACAACGTTCGAAACTTGTCATTAAAATTTTGACCTTTGAACATTGTTGAAACTAGTAGTGGAAATACCCTGAAAATGATAAAGTTTATCCTCACCAAACTATACTTAATACAACACCTACCATTAATTTTTGGGCATTGATAGGTATATTTGTCTTTCATTAAAATGTGTGTGAAAAATGATTCTTGTAGGATTTCAACTTTTGGCATGACGACTTTCGAAAGATTGGTAATTTTTCACAATCCTCCCCCGTTGACTTGGCTCACATTTTGAGCCATAGATCTCATAATATTTGTTCAATTGTCTGGAAATTTTTTGCATTTGAAAGACAATTAAATTGCCCAGATAACCATACCAAATTTGTTGCAGTAGGTATTAAACTTCTTGAATAAAATTACATTAAACTACGAAGAATGAGTTTTTATGTTACATCTCCCCCATATGTGTATGACCAATTCATGACTTATGATCATGAAAGGTCTAATCTATATGTTTTCAGCTTGAAATTTGCGTATATAATATATGATTTATGCATGTTTTATTATATTAGAATACATTCAGTTGACGAAAAATGAACTACCCCCTCAAATAAGAGGGGGTTCGTTTTTGAGTTAAAGCTCCCGGCGTGAACTGTATTTTGTATATAAAGTCTATGGGAAGTGAATTAGTAGTGTATACTTGTAACTCTTTCACTCCGAAATAAAATTTTCACCATCCGACCTATTTCGACGGAAAGCTGCTCTGAGCGGCTCACAGAAACCTCACTTTATGATAGCATATGATAATTGTATAGTGCCAGGGTTGTTCTCTTTGCTAATGAAATGATTGCACTAGATAGCTCTTTGTTTCAACTGCTTGATGGCGAATTTTTGACCAATTCAGGCATGCATTTTTTTAGAGCAATTTGAAAAAATTGCGTCAAAATAGAAATTGCTGCCAATCGTGCACACTTTTGCCAGACGCTGTGAGTGGCTTGCCGGAGTGGAAGAGTTCAATTAAGTCTCTTGTAGACATGGAATTAGGAGATTATTGTACCTTTTCTTTGACCATACTTCTGGTGCGCCCAGCTGACTGTTTATCTGGCGTTATCTTTGACGCTGATGCGGCCTGTAATCGCTCCTGTCTTTTCTTCTCAAGTTTCTGTTCTAGTTCTATCAACTTGGGATCCTTATTTGCTGGGGCCTTGGCCTTCTTCTTTTTCTCTTCCAATCTGAAATCAACACATGATCAAATAGTTGTGGTTAGAATCAAATTTCTTTGTTGTTGTTGTATTTTTGCATATTTTGCAAGTTCATTAAAACTGAAAACTATGAATTGTTGAGGATTGCATTCAAGAAATTTATTTGAAAGTTACCTTGTGCAGTGTACGTGATTTATTAATGATTATTCAACAACTCACCGTATTTTTTTTATACAGGAGTGTACCGTTGTTGATTCTTAATAAGCATTGCGTTTACGGAAGTGCGTTTATGCAGTATACATAAGTCGGCGCACTGCTCATCGTGCGTCGGGCACTTACAGTACGTGCAAAAGCCCGGTGCTTGGGAACTATGGGAAACGTCAAAGCAGCAAACATTCACAAACTAGCACGTTGCTTCACATTATGCTAAATATTTTTATGAAGATGAGTAGGCCTATCTGTTAAATTAAAAACATTTAGAACTAAATTCATACGTTTTCAGGATGATTTTCATTGTTGAAAGTAAATACGCTGACGCATGGATGCATCTTTGTTGATTTGTGATGAAGGGAGCACACCAGTAAATCACTCCACGATTGGTGGGATATTGGGTAGTAGTCCCTAAAATCGCATGGAATCGAGTCATGTTTTGGACTCGTTTGAGAGTATCTTTGGCTTATTAGTGATTTTTAAATCATAAAACGAAAGTTTAGAGCCTACGTGTTCATTTCGATGCATCAATAATGAATTTAACTTTTCCACGGCGAAAGTAGTCCCGTCAAATGCGCAAAAGCCCAGATAGCGTTTGGAGGCTTAAAAACGGGTCAAAAATAGTGAGGGCGCTCTTTGGGGGCCCTTAGCGCAAAATCTAATCACATAAACCCCCCAACATCGAAACATATGTTAAAATTTCATCCTTTCTGAATACATTGATAGGTGTCACGGCTAGTAAACATTGCCCAAAAGGCTTGAAATCGGCCATTATATTACCCTATATTTACGTGTAAACCCTATGGGAGCTGAATTACTGGTGTGCTCCCTGAACAACTCTGTGGTGTGTTTGAATACCTAAATGACACTCATCTGATCTGATTCTAACTCTTAATATGAACACCTTTGTAATTGCCTGCTTGAGAACAATGCTGATATGAAATATACAAAAATTATTTTAATTGTGATAAGAGGCATATCATGTCTGCAGATTTTTGGGCTTAACCAATCAGGTCAATCATCAGTAACAGAGTAGTCAATTCTTTGACTTAAGCTGATTTTAGACTGTCCCACAGCAAATATTTCTGGTGCACTATCTTTGTCTTTCCTGAAAACTTTGAGGGAAGCCAATAAATCCAATACAAATTTCTTGTAATAGGTCACTACAACAATTATCTTCATGAGCACCAAAACTTTAAAACAATCAGAATTGTAAAGATGTGGTTACATGCATCATCAACACACACAGCATAGCTGAAACCACTTAATAAAGAATGTGAATGCCAACTCAGTATCTCAGAATACAACCAAGAATTGGTAATTATGACATTGTTTTTTATCACTTGGTTGACTTAAATCCTTGAATCTCATTGGTCAAAAGCCAATTAATATATAGCCGTATTACATACTTTAAGTCTAAAAATAACCTTGACCGCGTAATCAAGAAGTTATCACGAAGGGATGACTGCGCGTGATGTGTTTTATTGCAAGCTTGCAAAAGTCGCGCACGCAAACTTATCCTTAAACCGTGCAATATGGTTATATAATACCTGTTTGGCAAATCCGTATTGTTTGGTTGACGTTTACCATTCATGAAGACAATTTAGGGAAATTTGAAATGTAATTCTGCATAATTTATGTTTTAATAATAAGATCCATGCCTACACCAAGTGATAAATTCGTTACCCCCTGTTTGTTCTTACGCAATACAGAAGATATCTACCCTGGACAAAATCGAGTACAAAAATAGTACAACATCCTAAGGTGAACATTTGGAACACAATTATAGTACAGTTTTAGTACAAATATAGTACAAATTTATGTACTATAAATGTACTCAAATTGTACTTAAATGATGTTCCAAATGTGCACCTTAGGAATGTTGTACTATTTTTGTACTCGATTTTGTCCAGGGTATGGTTGGGTGCTGTATCACATGAGGCCGAATATCTTTCCGTATTGCGTGAACAAACAGGGGGTAACTAATAATATCATGGGTTGAAAAAAACAACACTTGCATTTGCACATTCAAACACAACATGCATGGTATTATGTTATTTTAGAAGTTAAACTTGTAATACAACTACTTTGAAATTCTGATATAGAGTGCATTTCTCCATGTTCTCTGGCATGAATCGCTCTTCTATAGTGTTTTCATTTATTAAATTTCCCTGCGTACTGCATCGTTTAACTCGAGCGTAACACGCGCGATCGTCGGCGCTTCACAAGCACTGGAATTAGGCCAATCATGCGCTGTAAATACGTGCGACTTTCACGCAAACGACCGTAGTAACAAGCGTCGTTCTCCAAAAACCCCGCGAATGGAGAAATTTAATTGTGAAAAATACTATAGTAGGCTGTGAAATTGTGACAAATTGTTATTGCTTTTTATTTTGAAGACATACACATACATTTCGATATGTTTCTAAGCGAATTGGATCTGTTGCATTTGTAGTAAAGCCGATGTCTGGATGAAAAACATGATGTGCACATAACAGAATTTTAGTGTATTTTTTTAGGATTACAGAACTCATACCTACCAAGTGATACAGCATGATTCCAGCTATACCAATTATGTTCTAATTTTGTAAAGTGGGTGCCCGCCGCCCACACGCCTAGCATTTTCGGAGGCATTAATGTCTCTCATATATTTGTATGAATCAACTTATATTATACTCAGATGTATATTATTATACAAAATTACACAATGTATTTTTTGATATTTTGTACATACGTATGTATTTTCTTGTGTATGATGAGATGAAGCAAATAAATAAATTAAACATACCTGCCAACATTGTAAAACCCAAAATCAGGACAAAAAGACGAGCACTTGCGCGAGGCATTTGTCGGAGGTCCAGGGGCAGCTAGCTGGGGTTCAAGGGGGCAGATGTCCCGATTTTTGGCTATTTTGAGAGTTGTAAATCGGGACGATCCCGATAAATTCAGGACAGTTGGCAGGTGTGAATAAAATATTGTAGCTTATCAATGTCTTACTTAAGAGCAGCAGCCTGGCCCTCTGCAGCTCTATGTTTAGATATCTGTTCCAGTTTTTCCATCAGTAGTTTATCTTTCGCTTCCTTGGTCTCTAGGATCTCATCACGCTTATTCTCAATTTCCTCTTGCCTCGTAACTTTCAGCAAGGCCATTCGTTCTCGTAACTGCAATTAAAAGCATGTCATTTTTTATTATTTGAGGAATGATTTTTTGCCCAAAATTAATTGAAAAATAATGTAATAACTTGTTTTAAATGCACCTGTTTCAAACCAGAACAAAGGTGGTCGGAAAATAGGCATGGGTTAGCACTATATTGCGCCTACCCTTTCATATATGTACTTTCAATTTTTTTATCTATGTATTTTTAGTGTAAATTTTCATGTATTCAGCCTGTGGGCTGCCATATGAATTTGTTCAATAAACCAATTTGAATTTGAATTTGATATCACTGAACAGAATTTAAAACAACTAAAAAAGGGACTGAGGAAAATTACTCAAAAAAATACTTATTAATGTACCTTTGCTGAATGTACAGGAAGTATTACTCAAAACATGTTTGAAGTCAATTAAACAACTTTCCTCTTTAATTTTTTTTACATTCTACTTTTATATGGATTTGTTTGTGGATATGTTTTTACTAAGAATGCATACTGACAGTCATAAGCACAGAAAAAAAAGAGTCAAGACCTAGAAAATATAGGCTCCTGACAGAGGTTATTGCTGCATTTACATATTTAAAGAATATATAGACAATAATTATCCTTATCGGAGCATACAGCAATATAGGTATTTTTACTTTTATTTTTGACCTGCACCCTATTGAACATAGTCTTTGTCAAAGACTGTTTTTTTATAATCACCAGTACATCGAGCACCACAGGCGCGAGACTAGGCTGAAGGCCAGGGATTTACTAGTGAAAAGTGTGGTAGTTGGTGGTGTGCTTGTTCGTTTCTAGTGACTGGATGGTGTGTTAGCATGTTCATAGTTAAATGGTCTGTTAGACTATATTGAACATGGTTAGGTTATTATGTAAAACTAGAAAGAATCAAATGTTAATAGGATACAGTAGATATCCTAGGTGTATCAAAGAAGTCTACAAGGAATGCTGGCATATGAGTTTAAAGTAAACTTTGCACCATCTTTGCCATGATTACTGAAATCACTACAAGAAGGACTTTTGGAAGGTCTGTCAGCAGTGAGTTAGAAGGTATAGTTGTTCTTGTGTTTTTTGAGATTTGATGTTGTATTGAATTAAAATTTTGATAACATTAAATTTGATAAAATAGGCAGACAAAATCTGGCCTACAGTATTTGCAAAAAGTTGTTGGAACACTTTAGTGCACACAACTGCAAAACTAAATCAATAAGTCCATTGAATAGCTGTTAACATTCGGCTACTTTTCCCTTCCCCATCATTCAATGTTGCGACACCGAAATCACGCGGATTTCCAATGCCGCAACATTGAACGGGGGAGCAGGGGTACACTTACGCTTAAAATAAACACGGCTGTTCCAAGACTTTTTGCTAGGATTAACAGTCTTTCTTACCTCTGCAATGGACATTTCAGACAGCAAGGCATGTCCTGCTGTAGATGTCCAGTCCACCATCTTGGTTCTATCTTTAGGCATAGACTCCAGTGCACGAATCTGTTGTATCAACTCCATCTTTCGCTTCATCTCAGCTTCAGCCTGGGGAAACAAAATCAATAAACAAATTTACTTGCATTATGAATGAAAAAAAAAGGATAGAAATATTTCTCTTTATATACAGATTTATACATAAGAGAAGATGAACTTACTTCAGAACAAAACCCCCTCTTATGAAGTTACAAATTACATTTGAGTGATGTCCTTATAAAATATGTGACCCATCATATCGAAAGGTATCTTAATGGTCCCAAAATGAAAATTGATTTTTGGTCTCCACCTGAAAGATTATATCTTAAACTTTAAAATGACACCTTGCTTTTGGTTATTGGATGTTCTATCGCAAAGTTACATCCAAATTGGGAAAAGGCATTGAGCTGATTCAGAAAACTATAGTTCTGAGAAAATCGAGTTTAAAGTTTCTGTACTGGTAAAACATGAATGGAGAAAGGATATTTACCTCGGTTTTTAAAACATTTGTCTTATGTTTTGGATGTTGGAACCTGATTAATATGATAGAATACACTTCAAATGTAATGTTTCTGATAAAATTAGAAATTCGACCTTGGACATGATTTTTGACTATGCTCAGCTTCAATGGCCCGTATCTCGTAATTTACTATGCAGACCTTACGGTACCTTTCGATAAGACGGGTCACATATAATATGATCAAAAATGTAACATTGAAGAATTCATGCTTTTCAGCAAGAAAATGATAATTGTAACTATTATTCTCCTTGACTATACACTGGAGTAGTTTTGGAAGAGAATGTTAACATTTTGTCCAAAATAACCACAAGTATAGTTATATCATTAATTTGCATTAATATATGCTTATTAGACTGGTCTGGGGATACAAGTGCCACCAAGCACCTCAATAGGAGCATTTCACTTACAGGACTTACAGTCCCACAATATGGGATCTTTTGGTGACAGATGGAGGTTTACAGTTACAGTGCAGAAAAACATGGGTCCTTCTGAAATAGGCTATCAAAACTTTTTAAAACAATCCTGGCTCCAGTTTGGTGAGTCTTTGAGTGACAATATCCAAAATTAGAAGTCTTTTTGGATGGCATTGTGAATCAATCATTTCGGCGGCACATGACACATCTCATAGTATTAAGTTCCTCCCCTAACCACGTCTGGTTTCAGAATGATAATTCATAGTTTATAAATCACCAAATGGATGCCGACCAAAACCAAGTCAGGAAGGAACACAATGATGCTGACATACCGTCATATGAGTGCAAGAAAGTCGTATCTGCAATAGCTGCCATTTGTCATTAATTTGGATTGCACACATGTAATCTCCAGTATTAGGTCAGTGGCTCTTGAAATGGTTCTTCAGGTGACACCGTCACCTGAAGAACCATTTCAAGAGCCATTGACATATGACGGAGAAATTTGGGGAGATTTTTCACATTCTAGTGACTAGGTGTCAAATAAATATAACTTCAGGCAGCCATTGCAGATACGACTTTCTTGCACTCACATGACATACAACCTTGAAGTAAACACATTACCTCTTTCATGGCTTGTTGCAGGAGTTCTTGGCTTTCTTCACTGACTTCAGCAGCTGTAGGGTAAACAGATAAATTTCACCATTGATGATAATGCCTCGTGATGATTAAATGACAAAGTTTTATAGAGGTAAATATTCAAAGATTCAATTATAACCAAATGTACTTGTTATACTTTCATCAACACCAAATAGGCGGGCCTCTTCACATTGTGAATTGATACAGATTGGCGCGTGTGTACTGGGGGAGATGCAGCGAGCATTGCACATGGGACTCACGCATCATTATCTACGGCGCACATGTAACTGGGATTATGTTTACTTGCGGATGACGAAAAGCTTCATAATTCCCGCCTATTTAGTGTTGATCAAAGTATAGTTAAAACCCTCATACCATCTGGAAGATGCTATAGAAGAAGATTATAACCGTTTTGATTTGCTAGTGCATATCTAGCATCTTAAAAATGTCAAATAAGACGCTATTAGCGTCATGCCTAGTTGGCATACTGTATTAGTGGTATTTTTCGCGCTACATTTATAAAATTATTTTAGCGTGAAAATAAATGCACCACGAAAATTACTGTGTATTTGTTACAAAGGAAGTTCCCTATTCGGTATGTTCACGTGCGCGAAAATAAAAACGCGCGAAATGGTCAAAAATTGGCTGTGCGCGAAAAAGCACAAAAATATTGCCGTTTACAGTAACTTGGTCAAGCATTGAATCGTATAGGGCACTTGTTGTCTTAATTATTATTATATTATTATTATTAACAACTATCGATTCATCTTCACAACCATGTGTTCTTAGTAAAATGAGCACGTTTAAATCCCTGCTAGGAATCTAATGTGTTGAGAGCTTTATGAGTATCATTGCAGTAACAACAACAACAGCAACAACAATAACAACTTTCTCTGATTAAGAAAAGTGTTATGGCTCAGAATTAAAGGAAAACATTGTCTGATTTTTTGGAAAAGTGCTGTGCAAAAAATCACTGCATAGCTTGCTATACAGCAACGGATGAATTGACATCTAGATATACGAGGGGGTATCAGTAAGTTTTAAAGATCACCAAGAAGAACAACAGTCAGGAACCTAATTTTATTAAGCAACCCTAAAGTCATCTTAACATGGCCACTGTGCAAAGCAACACATTTCTCTCACTTAAAACTGACTGTCCACAAACCGTCATTGGAGAGATCATCTTTTAGCCAAAAAGCCAAATTGTATTTCGCTAAAAATCAAGGTTTTCATATCGACCATGCTTTATTACATTATTATGATGTCATTTGTCAACCGATTTCTATAATTTTGATATCAATGGAAAGAGAAGACCCTAGCCTATACTATGGTATCAAACATCTTAACTTTGGACATGTCATCATAGAATTACTGGACTGTAACGCTTCAAATGCAGTAATTTAATCACACCACGTATCTCAGATTTCTCCATGCAGTTTATCTAGTTAGCAGGACAGATTGTGGTCATCTATCACCACCTGTAAATAAAGTATAAATGCCACTGAGACCATTTTTGCACTATAATGTACATAAGAATACGTGACCATCCTGACCAATTTCATTGTTATAGCTTCTTCCCTTCTGGGTGATCTTGAAAACTTTTTGATACCCCCTCGTCGTATATGTGGCTTTGGTCTAGGCTCTTTTAATCACTCACCAATTTTCCTCTTTGTGTCCTGTATTCTCACTCTTGCTTCCTTAGCATTCTGATGACCAGCGATAACGTCTTCAACCATCCTCTTCAGAACCTGCTCCTCTTCCAGACGTTTAGCAACAAATTCACGCATCATTTCCTCGGCCTAAATGAAGCAAAATAATAGTCATAATAAGTCAACAGTTATTTTGAATCAGATCTACTTTTAAACAAAAACATGAATGGCAATTATTGGATTTAGATAGGCATTCAATGAATTTGAAGAAATTAAAAAAATAAAAGTTTTGTCTGAAATAGGATCTACAAAATGTTTACATAGTTTTTTACATAAAATCCATTTCTTACAATGCTACTTCTTAGGTTCAAGGTGTTTCAATTACACAATATATTATGTTACACTCAATCAATTCAAATTATTTCTTTCCAGAAATTATGTTAAATTATAGTTTGCAAACATATATCCGCTATGAATAATTCTTTTTGATAAATATCCAGAAAATTGAGTCTTACCAGGCACATAAGGTATTTCAACAATTTTTTTGACATATGTATATGCATTTATGAATGATGCTTGATGCTAAGATGCTACATTAGCACAAAATATAAACATGTTTCAAATATAAATGATGGCTCTAAATTCATTGAAGAGCGGTATTATCGTGCATTAAATCACATTTCAATCACTGCAAAAACATAGAAAATAGAGGTTGATGTAAAATGTCTAAAAAAATTTTGAAGATACCATTTTCTCGATGCATATCCTACCCCTGGGGGGTTAATTAGTACAAAAGGGGTTACGAGGACGTGCCGCAAATTCGAGTAGCAAAATCAGGCTTTCTGGTATTCCAATCGGTCCTTTTTCTTCGCAAAATTAGGTATTTTGATGCGGTTTCTTTTCAAAATTTTTGGAAATTTGCGCCAAATGCCGCAAATTTGGACATTTCTTCTCAAAATGTTAGAAAATTGTACCAAAATAGAGCAAATTTGGACAGAAAAAATGAGATGTTTGATTAAATTTGGCTCAAAATTTAGAAGATTTGGTATATGGATGGGTCATTTTTTCTTGAAAATTGGTATTTGGATGGGTGGCTTTCCAAATTTCCCAGAGGCACGTCCCTACCCAAACCAAATTTGAGTACCCCCCCTGGGATCCTACCTCTTCCTTCATTTCTTGTACTTTCTGTCTGTTTTCTTGTATGAGATTCTGCCGTGCTAAGATGGCGTCCTCATGACTCAGTTTGCCCTCTAATCGTCTCCTCTCGATATCTGCCAACTTGGCATCCATGTCTTTCTGTCTCATACTTTGTTGCCATTCCAGGAACTCAGAAGCATCTTTAGCACCCGCTTCTAACATTTCTAACCTACAGATAGAAAAATTAAGATGTATGAATATGTGTTGACAGAGCTGATTCCAAATAAATCTATTGAAGATGAGCTCGGCCCTGGTTTGGTAAAACTATCTAAATCACTTTTGAACAATTTCTATTTCACAGACTTTCTTTGATAATTTGAGGGTGTTTTATCCATTGATGGCACTTGAAAGTCTCTAAAAGCAAACTACATTTTTTAAATCTTGAAATAGTCAACAACATTTAACAGCATAAAATTTACAAAGTCCTATGTTTGAATTTCAAATGTGATGTTCTCAAATTGTTGCATTTCAAGTTAGATAGTTTTACCAAATTAGGGCCGAGCTGTTACAGTAGTAAACGAATTAAGACTTTGGAAGCACATCGATCTTCTGCAATTGTAGTCATCTGGTTAGCTGATATTTCATATTCGTCATACCCAACATTTGACTTACTATCACATTTACAATAGACAGAATCATTGCTCTTACTTTTTCAATTCCTGATCCTCTTTCCTCTGATACAGCAGCCCTTCTCTCAATATAGCAGCAGCATTCAACTTGATTGGAATATTCTCGCCAACAGATTTAGGCAGAGGTCTAGCTTTACTTTTATCAAACTGCAGTTTGCTGTCCTCCATGGCTCTTATCTCATTCAGCCGCTTTCTTGTCTTCTCAGATTTTTCTGCGCTAGCGCAGATAAATTGACTCTTGGTTGCTTCTAATAATTGTTCCTGTAAGGGAAATAAGGTTTATCAATAACAATTTTTAGTAAATCAGCACGGTTATACAGAGGCCACAAGATGCTGCTCATTATTACAATTGCCACGACAGGACTACTAGCATCCAGAAGCCTAATTGACCAAAACCCATCACATTTTCTCTATTAATTCTTGTCTAACCAGTCAATTTTTGTAACACATCAACATCAATAAATTTCATATACCGTACCCTCTATAGATCGCATTTCAAAAAATTTGTACAAATGAATGCAAAAAAAAAAAGGTGTCTAGCATACCTTGCATGCAACAGCTTATGAAGTTTTTAGTTTTCTTAGCATATCAGTTCGGCGGAACTCACAATTCGGATACGTATCCGAATTTGGATTAACACTCGTGATTAAAAACAGCTGAAACGGGATATCAGCTGAAATGAATATTCGTGCACCATACCGGTATGCATAAAAGTCAACAACATAATCATCATTTGTCATCTAAATTCTAAGAAAGTATTGGCCAAATTATTTTGCCTTCTGTGATAAGGAGCTATCAGGACATGTTTCGAAGCTGTCCTGCTGGAATTGCACAGATGGAAATGACATTTCCACAGATAAATTTATCATAAATGCAAGAAAGATGATCTACATGTACTTGCCAGCTTGCGCCATCGATTTGTTTCCTGCGCCACGACAGGCGTATCAGAATTCAGATACCCCTCCATATCCTTATTCTGATAGAATTTGTCTTCCGGCAGCTCGAAATTTAGCAGTGGTTCGTTTCCGTCAAAATCAAGCATACAATTTATTCCGTAGCAAAAAATAAGGTAACGGAGCATCAGGTACCACAGCCCCGATTTCAGCTGAATTTCGAGCTGTGAAAAGACACATTCATTCTGATACGGGTATCACAATATAGATACGAAATGTACGTGGGTATCCGAATTCGGATACGTATCCGAATTGTGAGTTCCGCCGAACTGATATACAATAGCTTAAAAAAAAAAAGATGCGCAAGATAACAATAGGAACTGCACCAATTTGTGACAATCAAGGAGATTGTATTGACTGATGATTACCTGCTGATAGACCTAGCAGAACTTCCATCTATCAACCGAGATACTCTTTAAAAGATCTCTCAACATCATACAACAAAAGAACAGATCACATTTGAGTTCAACATGATTCTCACATAATCCATTTCCATCATATGCAGTATCCAATTTAAGATCATGATATATGCAAAACTTGGGTGCATTTGATTCATATGGTTACACTATACTTTGATCAACACTAAATAGGAGCGAATTATGAGGCTTTTCTTCATCCGCAAGTAAACATAATCCCACTTACACGCGCGCCGTAGATACTGAGTCACACGTGCAACACGCGCTGCGTCTTCTACCGTTGTGCTGTGTTCAGCTACCCACACACACAGTCTGTATCAATTCACGATGTGAAGAGGTCCGCCTATTTGGTGTTGATCAAAGTACAGTGATGACTAGTCATTCCACATTTTGGGGGTTTACATTGCGTCCATGCACCAAGAATATTAATCAAAAACTTATTGGCAATACAAATTCATTTTCAGACAGCTGAGTGTTCCAAGAAACATCATTTATTGCCAACCTGATCAATGGAACCACCCGCCTAGGCCACCCCAACATTAGTTTTGCTCCGTAAGTATTAACTATTATTCTGTTCGTCCAGATTCAATCTCTACATAGTTTACCAATACCAACCAAGATAAATAAAAGTTTAATGTGTTACTGATTCCAAACCAACTTACTTCAGCTCTCCTTCTATTGCGTTCTTTAGCTTCTTCTATCAGATTATCTTCTCTAGGTTTTGTAAATGTTGTCTTCGGAACCTGAATGTAACATATCAAAGGCACAAATTAGTAAATCTCTCTGTGCATCTTAATTCATGAAATATGTCAATGTTTACTGCAAGCATTATTAGCAAACACTACCTGGCCAAACTTACACTCCCGGTCAAAAGAGTTTTTGAATTTTCATGTCAAGAGGGAATGAGCTATGACATTCAAATTTTAGGGGCTGGTGAAGGTTTACAATAGCTAAATTCTCTCATGGGCTTTTTGCAATAAAGTGTTTTATTTCCTAGAAAAATGATTTTTTAGTTCCTAAATTTAGGCATATTTTCAAACACCTATAACATTTTCTAGAAACACTTAAATTTTAAAAGCCAACGAGATATTGTTGCAAATTTGATAAAATTTAATTTGACACCTAGTTTGTTAAAATTGAAGCATGGGAAGTATGAACGAGAATTCTGAGAAATCGGGACTATTCAGTGTTTCTAAAAATTAACACAATAATATTTGGGAAGTACAAACATTAGAAGTCTCTCGTTCATAAACGATGAAGGGATTTTTTTCAAAACAAATTTTATGAAAATCTGTGATCAGTTTGCAACGCAAAGAAAAAAAAGTAGTTTCATTTGTGAACTTCTGCCACAGAAATAAATTCTTTTGTAAATAGTATTATTTTCAGAAATTTTTCAAATTTTGTGAAATTTTCTTGGTGGCCAAATTTGCCATGTACAAAGTCTATGGGAAATTTGAAAATAAAAAATAGCATAACTCAAGAACGCTTCGATGGAAAAAAATCAAAATTTGGAATACAAGTTTTTTTCATCATTCTGCACATTCTGTGAAATTTTGAACAAATTCTGTGCAGGACACCGTAGCCGTTAGAACCACCTTAAACTCCATTTGATGTGCAGAAGAAAATATTCAGTATGTTTAGCACGATATATTTTCAAATGCGATGTTTAGTTTTTTAGATCTATTTATGTTAAAAATAAATCCGAAAAAAATTACGCAAATGATGAACGGTTCTCGAGATATGGCTGGTTAAAGGTTTTGTGCTCAAATACTTTTGACCGGGAGTGTATGCATGAATAGATATAATCTTAAGTTTTGCGATGTTGTTTCTTGAACCTGACTGCAAATTATTGAGGCAAAATTTAGTCAATCTCTTTATGGCAGATTCTAATTAAAGTTAATTGCACTTTTTATCAATTTGTATTTGTATTGGACCAAGGACTGTCTTTTGAAAAATGCCAGCCGAGCTGCAAATCACTGTATTTGTATTGGACCTGGGTGGAATATAGATTTAAGGGGCCTGTTAACCCGGCCATTTGTTCGGTAGCAGAATTTAGTTTTTCTGCATTTTCTGATACTTCAGCATGTTACCTTTTATTAAAGACAATAAAATACTACAAAACAAAACTTTTAAACTTATTTATAGGTAAAATTAAAAGATCAATTTGACATTTTACAGTAAAATAAACACGTGGCTGTTGGCGGGAAATTATGGGCATAGATACGCATCCTATATTTTGCGTTTAGGTTGCGTGTTTTGATGTGCGTGCCTTTTTGCGCGGTAACAAGTACTGCGTGCGCGGGTGAACGCGTTGCGTTATGTTCTTGCATGAGCACATTTGTTAAAATCCCGCAATAAACTTGTCAATATTGTAAACAAAGACCAAATAATTGAACATTGGTATTTTAGATTTCTTTCAATATTTACAAAATAAGGAACTTAAATTCGGATCTGAAAGTTGAGTACAAAACTTACCAATAAAATCAATTACATAATAAGTTTTATTGTCCGATGCCCAAAGTTTAGACCTCAAAATTCATGGATTTTAGGTCAAAATGTGCGATTTCTTCATTAAACACGGGATTTCTCCATTTCAGTTTTGTTGAAAAAACATCATTTTTACGGGAAACGTAACTAAAAAAACTAAAAAGTACAAGGAAAGATTTGTCAACCATTATGTACAGTATATCAAAATCTAGGATCGCGTTTCTCATTTTTCAATTTAAGGTCCTAAAATCAAAGATATTCATTAGTTTCTATCAAAATTGATGCAGATAAATGTCGGAAACGGCACATTTCACATGGTTTTTATTATATTTCGAAAAATTTGGCTTTATTTAAAAAAATAAAAAATGCGATCCTAGATAATTGTGTGCAGTTTCCAAAAAAATATATGTGATAAAATGGCAGTAACAATTTTTTTAGTTACCTTTCCCGTTTCATGTGTAGGCAAAATCACTGCTTTTTGCTATTTTTTGCCAAATATGGTCATTTTTGAACCAAACCAATAGCATAAACAGATTCCTTATCAAATTTCCTTTCTAGAAATGTATACTTTTTATACTGTAACTTAATATTTTTAGACTTATAAGCCAAAAAAGAAAGTCAAAATAAAAGCCTTAACAGGCCCCTTAAGATGTTTGTACATGTTATAGCACCTTTAATTATTAATAAATTTCATAATTTTTCGAAATATGAGTTCTAGCTAGCTCAGTCGGTTAGTTCTCAGACTGTTAAACATAAGATATCGATCGTTCCGCGTTCGAGTCCAGCTGGAGCTGAGTGTGCGAAAACTGTATATTCTATGAGGGTGTGAATTGCTCGAGCTAGGGTTGCGCCAATATGTAGGCCGCAGTAAGCCCTTTGGCCCCAGGGAGTCCAGGTAGTGATTTAACCCAATGATTAGAACTGCTCTGTAAAGTGTGCTGAGGCCGTGTGGAATTACAAGTCAGGGGGACCGCGTAGTGCACTATAAATCACCTGCAATTTATAATAATTTTAATTTATTTATTTAATTAGCTGGTCCATCACAAACAACAGTGATAAAAAAATGCAGCACAAATAATTGAAGGCTAAAAAGAAAGTAAATGGAAAAGAGGCAAGCATAGGAAGCGGGGTTTGATAATTTCAAAGAACGGACAGGTCTGCATATTCAGAAGCTTAAAAGAACAGCACAGGACAGAAACAGATAGAGGAAGACAAAAAGATGTGCAGATGTGATCACCAATTGCCAGCAGATGATGGGGGCAGCCAGAGTTTGTGTGGTCTAGTGGAACAGTGCATGACTCTGAATCAGTTAGTCACGAGTTCGATCCCCACTACGGCCAACGGGTTATGTCCTTGGGCAAGACATTTAATCTCGATTGCTTCGTCAAAATGATTGTGACGATGACCTGACGGCAGTGTAATAATAGGCAGCAGAACTCTGAGAATTTGTTCACAAGTTTAGTAGTGCTATACAAAAGCTATATATATTTCTTTTGTTTTGCTTTTAAATAATTGGTTAGGTTTGATTTCCAAAAAAATGGGGTACCTATAATAGTGGGAGCCTTTTACCAACATTTTAGTAACCACTATAGTATGACTATACAGTACATAAATTGCAATACTTACTGGGTTTGGTTTCTGTACTTTAGGAATCTGCTCAGGTATGGGTACACTTCTAGGTCGCACTTTGGTGATATTGAACGGCTTCATCTCTATAGAAATTCAAAGAAAGAGGAAGTATATTGACAATGGGAGCACTGTGAGATCAATCTTTTATGATGAACATCACAGCAAATTATTACTTAGCAAGGACAATACTTCTAACTGATATCAGAACACTAACTATTAATTTTGTCGTGTTTGCTTGCAATGGGTATAGCATGATTTTCGGGTTCACCTTAGGCCTATGGGGTAAGTATTTGTACAGCTTTAAGTGCCTATCCTACTTTCGAAGTGATTGGGCCAGACTTCCTTCCCAACACTAAATAATGCTAGTACTCATTTGACACTGGGTTGAGATGGGCAATGCGGGCTTTGTGTTTTAGATTTAATATGCACTGAAACTCTTATGAAGTACAAATCTACTGCAAGCCTCGAATTGTTTGATCATTGATTTGGAGTTTGATATTAAAAATATGTCAATTTGTCAAGCCCTCAACAAGAACGTTATATTACAATCTTGCTCAAGGACACTGCATGTGCCGCTCAATGGATTGGTACCCACAACTCCTAATGCCCAATGATTAAAAGTTACGAATTGTCCAGCATGCAATTTTGTCTCAAAGCAGCCCTTATTTCTGCCCTACCAAGGCAAAAGGAAGAACTGACCATTTTCATGTTTTTGAGTTATGGAATTTATGCAATAGTCACCCTATAATTATCTTAGCTTTTTGTGTTAATGTTATAGTAAAGCCAATTCAACATTTATTACTGATATAATTACAATTTAGTCTATTTTTCTACTACTAACCTGTGGGAGTCCTGACCTTCCTTTTGGCTTGCACTTTATTTGCTATCCTGTCACCTAATTGATCCACTAGATCTAAGAGTTCTGGAAGCCATCTGTGGAAAGAATTAGCAATATTTAGTAAGCAGACCAAGTCGGCAGGCAAAACATTGGTATGCACTTTACAGTGCAAAGAGTCACATACCTTTCTTAAGTGTTTGTCAACCCCAGAAAATTAGTTGAAACTTAATCATTTAGCATGCAAGAAAAAAACAAATTGGATAATTATAGCAAATAAATAAACTAAATTTATATCTTATGTATTACTGTTATTTGTTTTTGCATTTTTCGAAATTGCCCATATTATATAGTTCTTTTACCAGTCTTAATGTGTCCCAGTCAGAAGATGTAGTTGAAATGACGCAATAACTGTCAGTTAAACTTAGGAAAATAATCAAAATTGATTGCAATATTTGGAAGAAAAAAAATACTTCAGTTGCCATCAAAAACTTGACAATAACCCTAACCTCTAACACTACAATTAACCTGACTAACAATAAAACTAAATCTTACCCTAAATTAAACTTAACCCTGTAATCAACCCTTAACCCTAACGGGCGATTCCATTGTTGCGGACGTGAGACTTTTTGGACTTTGAGAGGCTGCTATCCAGCCAGAAACCAAGAGGTTTGATCTAAATATGTTCAATCAATGTGTCCTGGTATGTAGTTTACATAATCAGAAGACACTTCAGCTACTCAACTATTTTCACCTTTAAAAAGTTCAAAAACATGCGTTGCAGATGACGTCCGCAACGCACATTTTTGAAGTTTTGAAGAGGAAAACAGTTAACCAGCTGGTCTCATGTGATGCAACCTCAACCCAGTGATTTTTTTCATTTTGCATGAACAAACAGGGGGCAACCAAGGCCAAAAAAATAAATTGTTTTGTTTGCCCTCCAGTGGAAAAATTACAATTTTGGGTCGGTCGGTTGATTTTTTTTTTTACTCTTCACATATATTTTAAAGAATGATGTCATTCCATGGATTTTATTGTGAATACCAAGCAATGCACGACTTAATCAAAGATTGTTGGTCATTATTTAGAAGAAATATGCATTTTGTACTACTAAATGTGACTTTATACTGATAAATTTTACATTTTCCATTGAAAATATTGAGTTTTCATATTTTACATGTTTGAAGAAAAAAAATAAACAGGGCAAACAAACATACTTTTTTGGCCTAATAATAAAAGCTTTTTGTGTCAATGAAAATAATCATTTAATGCACTCTATATTGATTCTGCCAACAACGTGAATCACCTTATTGCCTAAAATACTGACTCAATAGCTGGAAAAATTGAAGCATTTTGTTCAACAGAACAAATCTACTTTTAATGTTTTAGGCAAGACGTTGTCCAGGTCTAAAATCTTGGGGCAAGCCGTGAGTCCACTCACAAAAAGACTACTCCAACAAAACCAGGAGAGTCCGATTACTCCTGAATTGAATAGAAAAGATTAAAAAGACTTCTTCAAACTTGATCAGGAAGAGTCCAAATGGACTTGCACAACCCTCCACTCCATGAATTTAGCCGTAAAATTCTAGTTAGCAATTTATTTAAACTGCCACATTGACTTACCTGAGAATGGGCGATATGAGCTGTACCTGGACATAACTGTGTTCATAGATTTTGCACCATTCATCTTTTACCCACGATTTCAGATTACTTTCATCCAAGAAGAATAATAGAAACTAAAAATAGAAAACGAATAACAAATGACTGAAATAAAATGGCAGTATTAAGAAAGGAAATTATCTTTATTTCATTGATGGCCTATGTTTGATCTACACATTTAGAATGGTAAAGATCTATGCTTTTATGATGGATATATAATAAATAATAGCATGTATGGTCTAATTGCCAGGGTTTTAAATGTCAAGCTTCGTCTGGAGTAGCTCAAAGACATACTGTTCAATGTTCATTACATGAGTTATGATATCCTAAAACTTCAAACTGGAAGCAGACTGAGAGAAATGGTAAAAAGATTCAAGGTTAATAATTCCAAATCAAACTTTATATAGCTTATATTGTTTATGGTTTCATATGCTCTGACATATTGAGGATGAATAGAACAAGTACTTACCCTATACATTTTGTTGACATCTTGACTTTTGACAAATTTTCTAAAGTTAATCATTCCAAGTTCATCTAGTCTGTATAACGACAGATAACATAGCACTACAAAAAAAAAAAAAAAGAAAGGAAAAAGACATGAAGAACTTTTAGAGATAATACAACACGAGAAACAATTATCCTACAAAATCCTCAATCATTTTCTCTGGAAATTTAATCAAATATTTTGAACTACATAACTATTTAATATGAACCCTGATGGAAATATGTAAAAAGGGCTATAGTCATCTGAAAAAAACCTTTTCATTCTGGGCGGGCCCAAATCGCACCTTGCGTGAACAACAAAGCAATCAAATCTATCATCAAGTCACACAGCAACAGAACAGACAAATCACGCGAGCTCACGAGCATCGCGTGAGTTGCGTTTAAACTTTGTCATCGGGGCACCAGACGCGTAAAAGGTTTTCTTCACGCGACTATAGAACTGGACTTATTATTAGTCCTGGACTAAGCAAGGTCTTATTCTCTGGTAAAATAATTTTTCAAGAAAGGCATACATTATTATCAGTTTCTCCAAAAAAAATTCATTTTGCAATGGATCAAATTTCAAATAGTCCTGTCTCTTTTATACAGGACCTAACCGCTGCATCTGGTTTCATAAGTGGGCTTGGGAAGGGCCTAAGTATTTAACTCAAACAATATTCTTCAAAAAAAAAAGAAGGGTAAAAAGGTAGAAAAGTGTGCACTTTGTTAACTAGAATTCAAGAGTTTTGTAGGGTAGATGATACTATAAGTAGGGAACTCAGACAGATGAAGAATTGTGTGTGCACTGGGTTTAGAGGACCGTGTAATGGTTGGGCCAGTAAGATTTGTGGAATTTGGATCTTCTATGTATAGATATCAAAATTTCATTTTAAAAAGTAGTTAATGGTTAAAAAGAAAATTTAGAACACAATTAAAACAGTATTTTGAGGCAATCACTGAGAGAGATTCTTACCTGTGTATAAATTGATATCAGCTCTCAAACAGCTCTTGCCATCTTTAACATAGAACCCGTCAATTACAACTTTCATGATCTTGCCATGTCGCACACACCCCGAAAAAACTTCGGTGATAAACGTTTCTTCTGTATCTTCCAACTCCTTGAGTAAAAATAGTAACATTAATTTTATTAACCACTTATCAACTTTATGTTGACAGCATAGTTAAATATCTATCCATATTTGTTTCTTTTACATATAGAAACAGTGAGCAACACACTTAACTGTTGGTGGTATAGAGGAAGATATTCAAGGTACTTTACTTTGTTCAAAATTCTTGAGTAAAGGTTGATCTCATATGGCCAATGAACTGATGTTTTCCTGAAAATATTACCTCACTCATGGGTCTAAATGCAAATAATCTAAAATAAATAAGTGCAGGAAGGGTTGTGACCAGTAAATTTTTATTGTGGCAAACCGCAGCGTAAGTGGTGCCAGGGGAAGTCAACACCCCCTCAGATTTTAGAGATTTTAGAATAAATGACATTTATTTTAAATGCAATTCAGTGCACTTAAATGCATTCTTGACTAAGTAAAATCATGCAATTCAGTGCACTTAAATGCATTTCTTGACTAAGTGGTAAAATGAAAGAGAAATATGAATATTTTTCCACTGATAGCATGAAATTTGTGCTTGGAAGTGAAGCTCAAAATGACCCTGTGTGCCGGGTGGAGATTGTTAGTGCCGGGTAGCTCCGCCAGGCACTGCCTAGCGTGGTGACAACCCTGAATGCATGTAATTACACATGACTCCAGCATACTGTACTATGTAACTATCAATTTTGTTTGCTGGTTCAAGTTCCTTCATTATCCAATCATCATCATTTTAGGTCCTGTTGCAACCTCTTGGAGCATAGTACTTTAATTATCAAGCATTCAAATCAACAATCAGTTCTCTGAGATTTCTACAGGTTGCTCGAGACAATTAGCAGTAAGGTCTTTGCACAAGGACAATTAATGTATCTGTAACTTTGTCATTTCCCCAACTAAAATCTTTGGACCTTTTGAACTGAAAATAAGCACCTAAGCAATTGTGCTAACTTAAACCACTATATATATCCGTCTATATTTTTTCAAAATCTTGAAATCTGTATGAGAAAATATAACCACTAAAAAAATTGATAAAAAAGGCTGAACAAATTACAGGTCTGTCAAATGTGTTTGGTTTCAAATACTATACTAGTATTTAAAGATAATTACAACTTTCTTATGTACATACCCCATGTTGACCTAGATATGTTGTAAGGTGTTGTTCTACTCCATATGCATCAGAGTCATAGCTATCAAGTATCGCCACACAGTGGCTTAGTAGTGACGCATGATTCATACTGATTCCTGGTGGACAGTACCTAAACAGAACAAAATAAAAATGAGTAGGAGCATGAGATAATGAATAGGGTTGCAGCTAAGCAAATAGTATATGATTTTGTGCAATGTTAAAATAATGTGATATCGTGACAGAGATTGCCCAATTCTTGTCAAGTTATAATTTAAATTTTGGTAATATAATTGCTCATTTTAAATACTGCTTCTTCACTGATTTTGCAACTTGAAACCTGTAAGCTCTTCTGCAACCGTCCAGCATACCTGGAACCCTGCTCTGTCTCCGTTTTATCAAAAAGATGAAAAACATAGACTTTATTTTCCTTGGCCGCAAATCAAATTCAACAATTCTCACATTAGAACAAAAAAAATGAAGTGATGAAGCACCCACTTGTAAATGAACTTGAAGTAATAAATACTAACTCCGCTACTACTGGTGCCGGTGTGAGAGGCTAATTGACAAAAATGAGGAAAAGCATTGTAAAGTTGGGGTATAAAAGGTCAAAAACAGGCACGAGAATGGAAAATGGGCTGAAAATGAATGAAAAAGCTAAACATTTTAAAAAACAAGGAAACCAGCTGAAAAGAGGAACTCTCACATCTCTGTACTACTGGAAGTGTTTGATAACACACACAGTGATGAGTGCATATATCATGCCATGATACCAGAGTCTTGACCATGCTTGTCACTAAGCCAGACAGTGCTGGAGGGATCAGCCGATACTAAGCCAAATTAACTACCATAGTCTCATGGGTATTTTAGGCCTTATCAACCAGCACTGGAATGCCTAAGTCACCTACCTAAAACCAGCTACAAACTGCAAAAATTACAATTTCATTCAGCATTTTGCTTAAAAATTCTTGTCAATATAAGTGGCACTCATTTTTGACTGGTGGCAATTGAAAATTGTTGAAAATAAGGCTTGCGAACTAAAGGTTGTGCTTGAAATTGGGGTCTAGGTAGCGGCAAACAAGGTGTGAAAAATGGGGTCTTGGGCCGCACACACCTGTATCACCTTTCTAGATCAGCCCCCCACCCCCGGGAGCTTACCTACATGTAACTAAAAAAAAATAAAAAAAATATTATACACTTTATTAAATGTCAATGTTCGTCCAATTTCGGTCCAAATGTATCTTAAATTAATGATGTCATTCACTTCTTCAAAATCAATTCGGTTAGTGTCGGCAAAGTCTGCTCAGCTAGAAATTGACCGCGATGTAATTTGTGAATGAATTTAAATATTTCGGCCCTCCTGATGATTACCCAAACATATTTATGGGATATAAGACAAAGATGGTGATGACATCATTCACTTCTTTCTTTTCTTCCAATATTGTGCAGCCTCATATGGATAAGGATATAATGCACAGTGGATGCGTATGCATCTGACGAGGAGACGTCTGAAGAGAGAGATTCAGTGCAAGATATCTACAAGTGCAAATAAAAATGATAACAAGAAGCTATTTGAGATTCACCAAGCTTTGACGCCTCTCAGTGCCAGCTTGAAGGCTTCCAAGGTTTGGAACTGAGCTGGGTCGACTGGTATGGAAGTACTGTAACATTCCAGTCCTTAATTGTCCTGGGAAAGAATGAATTGTTGTACACAGGCGTATTTGTGCTAGGAATAACAAATCGGGATGAATGACCCCTTGTTCTTGCGGACAGGTGGGTGAGATGGAGATCCCTTGGGATGTTAACAAGTCCAGTGTAGATTTTGAACATCATTGAAATGCGGCTGAGGCGTCGACGCTCTTGCAGTGAAGGCCAGTTCAATTTCTGGATCATTGAAGTTACACTGCTGGTTCTATTGTAGTCCCCCAGCACAAATCGTGCAGCATTGCGCTGAACTTGTTCAATCTTATTAATGTTGCGACTAGTATGTGGGGGGCCATGTAGTCCCAGGGCTGTGACCATGGACCATCATTAACTTTTATCATTGGGTATTGTAATTTCTATAGGTCCTAGGTCACAGGAGTAATAATGTGTAATACTTTGGCCATTTAAGCTTTCTAAGTTTTGACATGAAATATTTGAAAAATTAAAAGCCTAAAAAAATTCCACTCAGCATAGGCAACATCTTTAAATAGTGTAGAATCATTGCAAACCTAATTTTAACCAAAAGATGAAATTTATCATCCAAAATCTGGACGTAAACAAATCTGAGGTTGTCAAATTCGGAAACCCAATGTTACAACATACAAGGCAAGTTTAGGCCCCAAAATCACACATTTCGATTCTAAATGTTAACAAACCACATATCATAGGATGCACAAGACTCTCGAGGAGCTTACTAATTACACAATTTGTGAACAGCTTCAATATTTTGGTTGAATTTGAGGTGTGGACTGCAATAAAACCTGCGCATAAGTGCACATACCCAATATCCCCCAAAATGATCATAGCTATCAAATACGAACTGCAACCCTCCACAAACATGACAAAGGATATTTATAATAAATTTACTTATTATAAATACTTCCCGAAGTTGTTAGTCACACAAAAATGATGTTTGAAGATATGTTTACAAACGGTTGCTACAGTGTGCAAATTAAGGAAAAATATCTGGTAATTCTGCGGATTACCACGCCCAAAAAATTGGTAATCCGCAAGTATTTTTGGTAGTCCGTAATTTGTAGCCAAATAAGAAAATTAAAAGGATTCTCAATTTTTATATGATTCTGATTAGGCTTAGTAAGTAAGGGCTGGTAGACAACAATATTTAATGACTACTACTACAACTACATGTATAAACCAATAGTTCATGCCTCAGACTGAGAAATGTTTCAAGTCCCTAACAATCTTTGAGCATTTGGGCTAGACATCCCGCGGATTAC
>JXSR01S000799.1:41766-54039 GCA_000969725.1 Ophiothrix spiculata | reverse complement strand
ATTTATTCAAATTATTATTGGTTATCTGGTTCTAGAAATATAAATACTTTGAAAATAATGAAATACAAAAGTTTTTTATCTTTATTATAAAGCCTTGGACCTGGAAATCAATATATCGACAACTGACTCATTCCGTTGATCACGCCACATTTGTTGAAATCACTTAATTTTTTGAACTTGTAAATTAAACTCTTTCATTGAAATACACACTAGGGGTTGTAAAGTACACATATATGTTCTTATAGTTTGGCATGAGAATTGTATTTCAAAACGATCCAAAAATGCAAAATCTTGTTTTTCTATAAACATTTGAGTGTCATTTTCTGACAGTTTGGTTAATTTCTTATTTTAATACGCCAGTATTACACATTGGTGTACTTACTCACTATGTGTCACCAAAATTTGAATTGGATGCTTCAAAATCAGAGGATGATTTAAGACCTTCCCACAACACATAGTAACAGCTCAGTGGCATAATGAACTAATAGAATGTTCAGCAAGGTCAAATTACCACTGCTGGGTATTATATGGGAAAGATGTGAAATTTCACACTAAATTAAACTGTATTATGGGCGTCAAAACTTTAAGCGACCAAAGATTTGTTTAAATATTCATAAAGCTAGTAGCATGACCTTTCTCAAGGTAATTTTAATTAAATGGTCACTTACCTAATAGATAAGCTGTGCTAGGTTGAAAACATGCATTTCACTGTGTAATGTCAATGGGAAATTGCTCTCACTGTGTGTTGTTTTGAGTTTCAAATTTTGAATGGAATTATGGGAAGTACTTAAAACACCATGTGCTTCAAAATCAAGGCTTTGTAATTTTTGTTGGGATCCTGAAGCCAAATTTGCTATATGGGAATATGCGTATACATTGGCGATACTCGATATTTCTGCAACCTGGGGTCGATTTCACTAACGTTAAAATGCATAACCCATCGTAAGACCAAAACCCATCGTTAGCTACGACCACCTCTTGACCTCACACAACGTTAACAAAGGGTTCAATTTTTCTATTGCATAATTCATACGAAGGCTTCTCATGTCTTTGTTAGAGTCTAGTTGTAGTTACGAGCTGAACCCTTCGTTAGCTACGATGCATCGTAATGTTAGTGAAATCGACCCCAGAGCAACATGCAAAAACCTCCTTTTTGATATCAAAGGAGCTAGCATCATAAAAAGTCAATACCTATATAGGTGCTTTATCTAATTAATAATAATAATAAATGCATGCGTCTCCTGATATTTAGCCTTCCATAAGCATAAAAATGATTGATTTCCTAGGCCATAATGAGTACATATGTTAAAATCACAAAGATATGTGCCTGGCTAATTATTTTGAAGCTACTTTTCAATGTGTAAAGATAAAGAACTTTAAAGATCATAAATTTGAAACCATGAGCGCAGAAATTTATTTAAAGTTGCATGCTTGTACAGTGTTTTTATTTTTGATGATACTATTGATATCAAGAAGCAGAGTTTTGCATGTTGTTTAGGGACCTATTTCACTAACATTATTTTTTGCGATGATTGCAAAAACTCTCGCAAACTAGAATCCATCGCAAATATTGTTTCGATGACTTTATCATTTCACTAACATCTTTTCACTTTCAATCTTTATGAATGAGCCTATCGCAATTTGCGATGATCTCGTCCAAATTTGGCGCGAAATGAAATCACATGATATCAAGAATTTGCGATGATTTTCATTTGCGATGTTTTCTTTGTGGATGCTCGTAAGCACTTGCAAGATATTCATCGCACACAAAATCATCGCAAATGCTTTGCAATGAATTTTTTCATCGCAAAATCCTAGTGAAATCGGTTTCAGGAATTCCATTGCAACTTGCGATGATCTTTTGCTTTTGCGATGAAGTTCGGCATTTGCGATGGATTTAGACGTTAGTGAAATAGGCCCCAGGTTGTGGAAATATTAAGTGTAGCCTGAGTAGAATAGATAATCTTTTTTCAATGGTGTAAATTTATGCATTTGGGAAAAAACTACTACACTTGCTGCAAATTAAATTTATGGTCACAAATTTAAGCAAATCTACAACTATAAATGTAACTGTTTCACACTGTATAAGCAAATAGTTTTTGCTGAAGGTAATGTGGTCATTAATCAAGGAGGTTATTAGATAATTCAATATTATATTACTGCATTGATGAATTTTATGGGAGTTGATTGGTTAGAACACTGTCACTTAGTTAAAAATTGGATACAGGAAAGCAACACTGACCCAAGTCCATGCTGCCCTGCCCAAGCAAAAGGAAGTACTTATCAATGTCCAATATTGATTTTTAATGGTAATTATAGTCAACTTTACTCTACTTGCTCCGTGGTTCAAAGGTCACGTAAAGCCGTTGGTCCCCTGTATGAATAGACTCCTTCATGGGGTATGCATTTCATGCAAGTACTGTGTATCATTGATTGATTGATTGATCATTTTAGGGCAATATATACTTCATTTGGCATTGATGCGGAAGAATGGACTTGGGTCTTTTTCTGTTTTCAATTGTTTTAACTTTTGAGAAAAAGTTGAAAATAGTTTTTTTAGAAAAATACTTTAAAGCACTATTTATAAGTGACATGGAAATCAGTGTGTGTGTTTGTAAAAGGAGTAAATCGAGGACACACATCTGATTCTGCCAAGGGGAAATGTGGACACACTGCCAACTGGGGATATCCCCATTTTCTCTCTACCCCTATGAGATTGAAAATGCCATAGAAATGCATTGAAAAGCATATTCCCGATTGAAGGTGTATTGGGATATCCCAAGGTGATAGGGGTGTAATCACATTTGTATTTTGTGTATCCCCAGTTCGCCGGTGTGTATCCACATTCAAATGTCCCTGTTTGGATAGGTGTGTACAGATATCCCTGATTCACACCTTTTACAAGTAGGGGTGTGTGTGTGTTTGTAAAAGGAGTAAATCGGAGACACACATCTGATTCTGCCAAGGGAAATGTGGACACTCTGCCAACTGGGGATATCCCCATTTTCTCTCTACCTTATGAGATCGAAAATGCCATATAAAATGCATTTAACTCCAATTGAAGGTATTAGGATATCCCAAGGTAATACGGGTGTAATCACATGTGTATTTCGCTTATCCCCAGTTAGCTGGTGTGTAACCACATTCAAATGTCCCCGTTTGGATAGGTGTCTACAGATATCACTGATTCACACGTTTTACGCTCTGCAATTTTTAAAAATATGATTGATCACATTTAAAGTGTGCAAGTAAACATTTTTCATGAAATATATTAATGCATTATAAAAAAAACACCTATCAATTTAGTCACTTCAGGCCAAATAATCTAAAGTGGAGATCTTCATGTCAGCATATATTTGTATGTTATATAATTGTGCAATATACTCTGTGGATATATGTGTGTAATATATTGACATTTTCTGTAAAGGGGAACATTTTATTATTTTAAACAGTAGTTTGTATATCAATTTTGATCAAATATTATTTGATATATATACCAACAGCTGATTGATTCAAATATATAGGAAATTCTAAATGACATTTAAGAATTGGGAATAATACTGATGTTAATTAATGATACACATATGAAACTTAAGTACTATTATTGATTCAACTCTTAATGGACAAGAAAATTCAGAGTCTTGCAACTCAGTAGCTACACCTTGCTTTTCAGGGGCAGATTTTTTTTTGGGGGGTGGGGGTCATTTCTGGCCCATGCCCCCCCCCCCTTGTTTTTTGTAGAGCAGCACCCGAGTTTAGTGAGCACCGAGTTGTTGCCATGTTTTTTAATGGTTTTGCTCTTTAAAAGTGAATATCATTTTGAGACACAGCTGTTAAGCAATGTTTCATTTTAAGGCGTGTGAGTGCGATAGCACACCATCACACACCTAAATAATTTTGAGGGGTGCAATTTTCAGCACACCTAAATCTGATAAAATAGTACACAATTAGATACAAAATGCACACCTGAATATCTTGAGAAGTGCTATATATAGCACACTAGCTAGTTTCTTAATACAAGCCCCTCCCCCTCCCTCCCCTATTTAAAATTTTCTGATCCCGCCCTTGCTTTCCAGGAACGGGCGATTTTGCAATACTGTTGTTTATAGATGGGAAATGGTGTTGTGTATTTCGTATTGTCCTGAGCTTGTCACAACTTGTGGACATGTGATGGCTAATTTTGGGTGTCATGTTCGTGTCCAATATCTGAAACAATAAAAAGTGACATATTAGCTACACTTTGATCAGTGGCGTAGCCAGACATTTTGGTCGGGGGGGGGGGGGGGCAAAGACATTTCGTCCCAATTTTACCCCTGGCGTGTGCACATTTTTCCTGGCAAAAAATCCACTTTCATACACCCAAAATAAATTCAAGTCAATTTTAAAAACTGACAAGCAAAAAAAAAATGGTTTTAAGCGATTTTCGCACATCTTTTTTGACATGATTTTCTGCTTTTCCCCATGTTTCCTGTCTAGCAATCTTGCAGCTGGTCTCTCATTTTTCTTGTCCTTTCCGATTTTTCCCGCTTGCTGTCCCGATTTTCCACTCGATTTTTTGTCAGGGGGGCAGTCAGCCCCCTTGCCCTATGCTGGCTACGCCACTGACTTTGATATACATTTGTTATCTTGATTGACCAGTTTGACACAATTTGTAACATTGCATTTTTATTTGTCATCATAGCTGTGTTTATTCACTCTGCACTTTGTGCCATCTCCTGATCCTGATCTTGTTTTGAAGTTTAATACTACATTCCTTTTAAATTTTTTTGTTCTCTGAGTGATCAGATATCTTATTATTTGTACACCCAAAGCCAAGTTCTTCAGTACAACTTATGCTGCTTTCATACTCATGTAGTTTTGCAGCTTTGTCGCTGCATGACGTATATTTGTTGCAAAAACTTGCTTCCTCCAGTTGTAGCGGCAAAGCTACATGTCGCTGAGATAATCTATATCGGCAAAATTTTGTCGCACGACAAGATTTTTCGAGTTGAAATGAACTTTCAGAGCGACATGAAGCGGCAAATCTGCAAAGCGACAAAATAGCAAAGCTACAAAAGTGTGAAACGAACCAAGCGGCAGAGCTGCAAAGCTACAAAGTTGCAAAGCGACAATAAGTATGAAAGCAGCATTATACCACTAACCTTATACCTGGTGCTGGACATTGTGTTGTCTAAGGGGTCGCTTCAAAACCCAACCGGCGGTTGCCTGCCGGTTCTGGGCGGTTTAAACCGGAATAAACAATAGGCGAAAGGGGACCCACGTCATAAGCAGGGCATACGCAGGGTATACGCAGCACAATGATCTAGAAATAACTCGCGCTGGACTTCGTGCGCGGTGAAAACAATCAATACTCCAGCCAGTCATCCCTTTTTCTTTCTTTTTTAGCCAGACGAAAATCTGTGAAATGATGAGCTGTTTGTCATTTTGTTACGACTTGAATACCACACAGGCTCATATGATTTTGGAATCGAAATATTTTGACAATTTGCTAAAATCAATCGAAGTTTCCGCGAGCCGGCATTTTCTCCATTGAGTTGAATGGGAAGTCGGCAAATGTTTTCACCGCACTATTTGGACAAACGTCCCGGATGTAAACAAAAGGCCCGGATGTCCGCTCCTGCCTATAGAGAACAGCTCAGAACCGACAGACACCGCCAGTTGAGTTATAAAGTAATAAAGAAAATGAGAATGTGTCTGTAGTACCTACTGTAGAATAATATGTTCAACAAGAATTTACAAAGAGACCAATGTTTCATCCCAGAGGGTGATTTAAGCCCTTCCCATAACACACAGCAACATATCAGTAGACCCCATGGAATGTTAACCAAGGTCACTCTACTACTGCATTCATTTGTATGATAAACAGTTTGAATTTACTCTATTTCAAACTGTATTTTGGGAATGAAAAACTCTGTACAACTCAGGATTGTTTGCATTGATATCAAGCTGTGATTATCATCTTTCTGAAGGTCCTTTTCATTCACAGTTGGACAAAATAATAAATTTTCTATAGCAAGTTTTCCATCAGTAGTTTTATCATATAAGTCTATGCAGTTCACTCAGTGTGCTGTTTGTAAGCTGTGGAAATAGCAGTTTGAATTGAATGGTGGGAAGGGCTTAATTCACCCTCTGGTTTCATCCATTAGACGGTAACTCACCTTTAAGTGTTCATGTTATAGATTTAGACTGCTTTATGATTCCTAACCATACTCTTATATATTATATAATATTGAATAATGTTGTGGATTTTTATAATAATGTACCCATTTTAAACAAGGTTTGTTGCAAAGATTACTTTGTTTCGGTTGTAGGCACATTTTTGATATGTTGATATCAGGTAAATTTTGGTGACATTGTAGCACTTGCAAGAGGCTTGTAAATTATAATACATTTTACTTTGTTTTTTTAGATTACCTATCAGGTTTTTTAACAAGTAGTATACACAGCAAATCTTAGCACCAATGAGAACTGTTTTGAAACATGATCCATTTTCAAGGGGTTTAGGACATTTGTCTTTTATTTCAAAATGGGGTGTCCTGAAAGAAGACATCACGACCTAACCATCATGCCTTGCTTCCAATGGGATTTTTTGTATGGGTTGTGATGAGAGGGTTTAGAGCTGAAACATGTCTGAAATGCAAAATTTAGGTCTGCTGATTGTCCTATGTGTCATCCTTTAAACCCTCTAATTAAAACCTGTACAAAAAATCCCATTGGAAACAAGGTATGATGTGAAGGTCCTGATGTCTTCTTTTGGGTGTCCTAGTGAACCTTTTTATGAAATTGTGTACAGTTGATTAATGTTTCTCACCAACTGATGCACATTTTACTTCATTCATGCAATTTTTCTTCTGAATCTACAAGTGATGGGTAAATCTGACTGCACAGTAAATATCAATACTTAACATAGATGATACAAACATTTTTAGATATGCCTTATTTTACCAATAACTATTTGGATACCTTCAGACTGGAATCAAGTTAACATCAATTTTATTTAAATATCATGAGGTTTTTTGCTTTTTAATTTATAGAAGAAGTAAACTTCATTTTGTAGAAGTTTGTATCATGCACTATTTTAATCATTTTTTTTTCAGTTTTTTACTGTAAATTGTAAACACAAAATTTCCATGAAATAAGATAAATTATTGGGGATATCTTATGCAAGGGGGGGGGGTTAGGATATGACATTGTTTATTTCTAGAACACTTTGAAACCAATGTGAAGCTCTATTTTGCTTTAAAGGTACTTATTACATCAAATTATTTTTAAACCTCAAAACCATTCAGGTTCCTTAAACAACACATTATTTTAACTAAAAAACGTTCAGTGTTTACACAGTCTATACATCGGTATGGTGTGTATATGTTATCAAGCAAACTAGTTTTGGCAAGTTTTTTCAATATGAAAATACTGCCTTACAAAATAAAAACGCAGTATGTGCATTGCAGATACATTGCAAGTTACTTCCTTTTCCCTTGGAGAAATCCTGCACAAATGAACAGACGATCAATTCTCTTCCATAACATAAGGCAGTATCTACTATATCAAACATTTGTACATACAACTTTATAGCATGGGAATGAAATTGAAGTGAAAATGCTACGTTTAATGGAAGTATCTACAATGTTTTGTTAAATGTACATACTGCGTTTTTACTTTATGTGGCAGAATAGGAATTCTGTCATGTCCCCCCTCCTCTATACTTTGATCATCACTAAATAGGCAGGAATTATGAAGTTTTTCTTCATCCCAAAGTAAACATAATCACACTTACATGCTTGCCGTAGATACTGACGCGCAAGTCACACTTACAACGCACGCTGCGTCTCCATTAGTTATGCTGTGTTCAGACACGCGCACGCTTATCTGTATCAATTTACGGTGTGAAGAGGCCCGCCTATTTGGTGTTGATCAAAGTATAATCATATGTGATTAATGTATTGAGTGTTTGATTTGTAGTAGTTGAAATCATTGTACAGATTGTACCTTTCTACAATCAGTTCAAATTATGTAATTGGTGCTGGGAACACTAATTTATTTGTAAAGTAACACATAATATAGAGAATATATTTTTGTAAAAAAATGAGATCGATTTATCAAGCAGAATAAAATATAAAACATGCTGGTTTCATACTAGCAAGGCAGTGGTAAATTGTTAATGGTGTTTTGGATACGGTGCTCTAAGTCACTTTGAATCTTGGTCAAGGAATTTCTGTAGGGGAACCGATATTATCCGCCATCTTGTGTCGCTCATGGAGCAGAGTTATTGTACCTCCGGATATATTCGGAGTTTGGCCCAATATCCAGGCAGATCGCGTAAATCTTCACTTAATGCATATACAGTCAAGTGAAGATTAACTGCGTTTCAAGTAGTGTGTGTTGCGACTTGCTGTGATCAAAGTACGCCAATTTTCTCGCTAATCTGTTGTGAAGACTCTCGAAGTGTGGCAAACGTAGCCGTAAAATGCTGGAGGTACAATGAGTCACCCTTCATGAGCTACAATCCAAAATTGCCACCTTCCCATAGGATTTACACGGTGATGATATTAAAGGGACTAGCCTAGATTCCACCTAGAATTAAAAACTTATGGAAATACTCTAAATATAGCTAAAATGTATAATTAAATCAAGAAAACTGCACAAATTGACACACAAATGGCTCAAATTGAGAGAGAACTAATTTGCAATATATCGTTCTTTGATGGTGGTGTGACTATCCTGTGTTTCTGAATCCTAAATTTCTACCTCAGATAGATAAATATCAAACAAAGCCTCTAGACATCATTCAATACATATTAAAAGAGAAACCATTTCATCAAAAATAATTTGTTTGGCCATCAGAGGTGTAGAAACAAGATTTTTTTAAGTTTTAAAACTAGAAACACTGTTTTCACACCACTTTTTGTCTCCGGCGACAAAAAATAAAGTAGGTAAAGAATTGTAGTTTTCTCCAATATTCCTTAAAATCATGGAAAACTACTTGTAGGTTATATTAATATAAACATGTTTTATCGATTAAAGTAAAAAAATATGTAGGTAAAAAATAAGTGGGAAGATTCTAGGCCAGTCCCTTAAAAATGGTGGAGAATACCAGTTCCCTTATAAAATTCCTTGGTCTTGGTAGTATGGCAATGGTTTGTGACTGCTGTGAAGAAGTATGTTGTGGATTGGGATGTAGACAGCACTGGACTTTGCTATTTGTTGTACTAACCAGTTGTGCAGGTAACTTTTCAAATTTGCCCATGCTTCATTGGTTAAGAGCTAAATAAAGATATTTTGTATTAAATTTCAAAGATCTATGTGATATGAAATCCTCTATGCGATACGAAAAAGTTGTATCATACACTTACAGCTCGTTGTATTACAGTCTTTATAGTATGACAATGGTTTGGGACTGCTGGGGATGTCAGGGATCAGGATGTAGACAGCAATGGACTTTGCTATTTTTTGTACTAACCAGTTTTGCAGGTAACTTTTCAAATTTGCCAATGCTTCATTGCTTAAGAGCTAAAAAGGATATTTTCATATTGTATTAAATAAAAAGTTCTATGTGATACAAAATCCTCTATGTGATACGAAAAAGTCGTATCATACAGCTCTTTTACCTGTCCAACTTGACTGCTTTTGGAACATATAGTTGTATTACAAAGCCCGCGCTGCTGTTATGTATGCGAGACTAACTGCAACACGTTGCACTGCGCGATGCTGATAGAATGGACATGCACAGCCGTCAATCAAGCCTGGAAAACTACAAATCTAAAATTGAGTGCAATTTTATTCAAAAAATATTAAAATTACCATTTTCAAACCATTTTTCCTGGCATTTTCAAGTTTCTGCTATCAACCTACGTGTTTACTTATCCCCTGTATGTTCTCATGCAATACGATAAATATCAATGGTTCGGGTTCGTATCACACTCGGCTTTCAGCCTCCTGTGATTAATATTTTCTCGTATTGCATGAACAAACAAGGGATAACTACTACTGTAAACGCCAATATTTTCGCGCTCAGTAATTTTCGCGCTCAGTCAATTTTGGACCATTTCACGCGTTTTTATTTTCGCGCACAGGAACATTATCCGAGTATGGATTTTCATTTGCAACAAATACACAATAATTTTCGCGGTGCATTTATATTCGCGCTAATCCCATTTTGCGCGAAAATAAATGTAGCGCGAAAAATACCACTTATACAGTATTATCATGATTATCTCTCCAAATATAATGCTTTAAAAAGTTAACTGTAGTTGATGTAATGCAATTAAGATAGAGATAATTAATAATGATTTATACTCAAACATATACAACAAAAAATTGGCCATTCAATTTGGGGGCAATGTTTATACACAATCATGGGATGTATTTATTGCTGCAAGATAAGGAGTAACATTAAACTGATCTATTTATTGACACGTCTTGTGTGATTTTTACTTCTTGGATGTGTTTTGAGACCTGTGTGTGTGAGTAATATATAGGGGCCTTGCATGCTTTTATCGATTGATACCAAACAAAGGATTTGGACTGATGACCTTTCCCGTAAACATGGCGTATCACAGTCCATTCAACAAGGTACTGTAATTAACCTTCTGATAATGGTGCATTTTTATGAATGGGATAATACGAAGTGATTGGTAATGGTAACACTTCTATTGAGTGCATTTGAGCAATCTGCCATATTCAGGGTATTACACATCAAGTGCAGGGCCTCTATTGGATTTAAGAGTGGGCAGGTTGCACTGGGAACGAAGGTGGTTGTCAAGGGTTGGGAACAGGCAGATGGGAATGGAATAAAGGTAAACTACTTGAGGGATGCATCTATCACGAAGAAGAAGAAGGTCATCAGGGTGTAGAATTGTATCTATTGATACACGTCTCGCCCTTTTCCATTCTTAAATTATCCATTGTGTTTCTTTCAATCAAAGTTTGTTACCCTGACCGTTATTTTTAAGAATATGGCTTGGAGATCATCATCTAACAAAGCATTTTGATAAAAGTCTGGGCAGCGAAGTGAGACCGTAGATGGAAAATTAGAATCACTGGTTCTTCTGCATGAATCTAGATTATTATGCAATCATGAAGATAGCGAATTAAATTGGTATCATTGATATTTAAATAAACTAGGCCTATCAAATTAGAATCGAACCTGATGACAGTGTTTTATGTAACACTTGTTAAAAACCATTTAAAAACAAATAACCAAATCATTCGAACTCTGGGTTTGAAAGTACTTGTTTGTGTCTTAAACACCATAAGATAAATATCATGTTCACGGTTCACACTAATACAATAGCCATTTTAAAATGGGAAATTGCTATGTTAATTGTCCCACTTTGTTCATTTGCATAATAATTCATTGTAATATCAAATATGTACACAACAATAAACACGGGCAATACAAAAAAAAGGAATAAAAACAAGGGAATCAAGTATCTACCAATAATTTTGAAACGTGATTCCAGCATATCAGAGATACATCAAGAGCCCTTGGCTTACATGTTTCACTAAAGGATGCCATACCATCTAAAATGCAGTACATTTTATACACCATTGGTGTAACCCTGTGTAAAGGAATGTTACCAAAGGAACACGTTGGCTGATGTCACAAGTAATGAAATTTGTCACCTGCTGTCAAATAATACAGAAAATATATGGTGTTAGAAATATTGAATATTGGTTTGAACATTTAACTTAGTGACCCTTTTGAATATTCATCAATTATTGAAAGCTGTCCACTCGTGTTGAATGTATATAATTATATTTCTCTTAAAACACATCTTTAAGATTCACGGTCTGGTCATGGAAAAAGGAGATAAGATGGTCTGATGCCCGGGGGGTGTAACTGAGATTTATGTTGGTAACCACCCTAGTTAATTTTCCGCAGGTTCCGAAAGTGACCCTATGTGAGACCAAAAATTGGCAAAAATTAGTGAAATGATACCCTATCTGAGACCATAAATATACCATATCTGTTCTAATGGTTCACCATTTTAGCACTTTCAAGAAGACTTGTGTTGCTAGGTATGTATAAAGCATTTTTATTGGCAATTTAAGCAACGTTGTCATTGATAGGCTTGATAGCCTATCAGCGACTTAAAAGCTAAATTTGATACCCTATGTGAGACTTGTAGAGTAGGCCTACCAGGTAGACTGGGAAAGAAAAAAATTGACTGGGAAATTTGGGACTCGGCAGGGGGGGGGGGATGGAGGAGAAAGTAAGAAGAGAAGAAGAAGGAAAAGAAAGAAAGAAAAAGATAAATGGAATGAGAATAA
>JXSR01S000799.1:10156-30856 GCA_000969725.1 Ophiothrix spiculata | reverse complement strand
AAAGAAGAGTACAACATAAATATATACTGAAAATTTCACTTGATTCCGACCGTTCGTTTCCAAGTTACATGCTTTTCAGCATTTTGAAAATCCCCATAGACTACTGTGTTGTAATTACTGTCTGGGCTAGTCTTATCATAGTACCTTTGATTTTTTCTGTGTTACTATCCACAATATGAAACCCCTATCACATCATACCACTTATATGGTACTAGAAAGCCCCGAGTTCTACATAGCAGACTGATCGCATAGCAGACTGATCGCCCCTCCCCTTTTTTCGGGGTAGGTAGTAAAGTGGCTTTCTAGATTACTGGATTTGGTCATGTTGGTTTGTGTCACTCGAAAAAATAAGGGTTCTATTAATGGAACTAGTCTGGGCCCAAACAATAATTAGAAAATGACACATTTTCTCACTTTTCTCAAAAATGCAAGCACATAAGAAAGAATGATTTGGGGATTGTAACATATACCACTTGAGAATTCTTATAAGCTAAAAAACTCAAATTTGATAGAGGTGACCTTGAGGGTGAAAAGTGGATCATGAATTGCCCCTTTAAGTAAATGCGCATTACAAACAGTAAGCATTTTTGTCGCTTTCTCAGGTTTACATAGCTTGGGTGATCCAAATCTGTCCACACATCTGTACCCAACCAAAATCTGTGTACCCCCCCCCCCACCACCCCACCCTGATTTGAAGTACCCCATATGATGATCAAAATTTCTCAAGTGACCTTATGCCATTGAATCAGGCTTAAAAAGTAATCTTGTTGAGCCTTGTCCAATCCATAGGACCTTTAGATATCCCACAGTAAAGTTTCATGAGTAGGCTAAATAACAACATGTATTTGAGAGAATATTGGTATAGTGGTAGCCAGACACTTTAAGTGATTTTTAAAATTATTTGTATGTTGTTTTAAAGAATGAAATCAAATGATCTAAAGTATCAGTTTGAATTTCCCAAAAATGTACCTTCCACCACGGTGGGGGCAGTAAAAAAAATGTTTCGTTGGAACTGAAGTTATCTTGAAATTGATATCTTGGGGAGCGGATGAGGAAGCTTGAAAAGGGTTTCTTTTGACACAGAGGTGACACATGTAACTTGTACCTTCAATGAAGAAGAAGAAGAAAAGAAAGGAAAAGGAAAGGAAAGGAAAGAAATATAGGAAAGGAAAAAAGCGGACGAAAAGAGATGGAAGGACAAAGACAAAAGTTGCATAGCTTTTGGCCAAGGCACAGCCAAAACAAAAGCCTTCTGGTATTTGGCATACAAGTACCCCCACGAATGTGGCAATTATGTGAAAGTTAGAAAGTTATATAGAATGTTAATGCATTAAAAAATTGAAATTGACTTTTTTCATCCTGTTTTAACAAGGAAATCGCTCTGAAAATGAGCTCTCTGAAGAAGGCCTAATCCCCCTTTTGTTGTCCTCATCCTTTAAAAATAAGGGGCGTAGCCAGTGGGGGGCAGCTTGCCCCCGGACGCCAAAAATTGGGAAGGAGAGCAAAAAATGGGAAGGGAAGAAAGGGAGGAAGCAGATTGAGAAAGAAAAAATAGGGAAAGAGGGAAACAGAGAAAGTGGAAATATGAGGGAAAAGGGGAAGGAAACGAGAAACAGAAAGAAAAGGAGGGAAGAGAAAAGGAAAAGGAGAAGAGAAAAAGGGGAAGAGGGAAGAAGAGAAAGCGGAAAGAAAAGAGAAAACAAGTTGTCTGAATATGTTTCATTTTAGTACCTTGCCGATAGTGCTAACTTGAAACATCAAGTAGCAAAAATCTCATGATGCACCAAATCGAGTAATTTGTGTTTTGAAATTCCAAAATTTTCTCATTCCTGAGGGGGCACATCCCCCTCAAACACCCCCTATACATTATGTTTGTCTAGTGCTGAATGTGTTTCCCTGGAGTACCTTGCCGAGATTTTGATGGAAAAGTACTAACAAATGTGCATCAAATAGCAAAAATATATGCAACAATCGAGTAATTTGTGTTTTGAAATGCCAAAATTGTCTTATTCCTACACATGTTTTGTCAAAAATAGTAACAATTACTTTTTTTTTTGTTAATGGCACAACACAAAACTTTGGTATAATGGCAAAAAATACCACTAAACACCCCACCCCCATCCCGACCCACCCCATCCTTTACAAAGGTCTGGAAACGTCCCGACACCGTGGTCGTGGAGAGCTTCGCTCGCTTTGTTTCCAAAGCTCGGATGAGTCAACAAATGTTGGGCCCCCCCTCTTGACCAATCCTGGATCCGCTACTGAGATGTTCCTATGTTACATTTTGGCCAAATTTAGTTTTTGGTAGATTTAGGTGCATTGACGGTTCAGGCATTTTTTAAGAAACAAATTGGGTGATTGACTCAACCGGGAGTGTTTTTTTACGCTTGAGTGAATTTTGGGTCAAATTATAATAAAAACCTCAAAGAGCTTTTTGGGTCAAATTATAATAAAAACCTCAAGAGCTTCACTGGCTGCCAGTCAAATACCGTGTCATATTTAAACTCGCTGTTCTTGCATTTCGTTACTTGTCGTCGTCCTTGTGTTCGTAAAACCACCACGCTCGCTGCGCTCGTCCTCCGAAAAATTACTTGTTGTTCCACGTGTAAGTTTGAAGGCAGCCGGTGAACGCTCTTTCACGTTTGCAGCTCCGACTGTTTGAACTCTCTTCCAAGCAGTCTCCGCAACTATTCCAACTTGTTGCAGTTCAAACGTGAGCTGAAAACATACCTTTTTCGGCAAGCATTTCCAGATTCATAAGTTTGTTTTTCTGTTTTTGTAGTGTTTTTGTTTAAGCGCTTAGAGTTTTTTGTAGATTTTGCGCTATATAAATGCGATTTATTATTATTATTATTATTATATATCAAGTTACATATTAAATTAATCGTCTCGTCGCTGGGATGCCAAATATATATAGTTTTACCTATGTAGCACTAATATGGTTCAAGAGATATAATAAAGCGAAAAATCAATCAGAGGTCACGTGGGGTCAAATTTTCAAGATGGTCTGATTTGAGTGAATGACATGTCAAATTATTTGTTATGAGCTGTACATTCCAAAAATATATACATTCAGTGAAAAAAGTATTTTCTTTTGATATTATGGCACATTTTGAATTTTATGGCCCTATTTTTTTAGAGCAAGAATTTCCTATGTACAATTTATTGATTTTCGATTACAGAAAATCAATAATGTATATGAGCTGAAATTGATCACTCATTTTCATATTTTGCAAATACAACCATACTCTGAAAGTTTTAAAACTATATGTAATTAATAGAATAAAAACTTTTATACCATTCCAAAAACTTTAAACCCACTGTTCTCAAAACTGATTGAATGTTACATAGGAACTTCTTTGACTACACTCTTCAATTAGTGTTCTGTGATAATGTATCGGGCCAGTAAAGTATCTTATGCTGGTCACTACAGTGGTCAGGACTCTCAGAGGTTCTTCAATAAACTTAACCCAACTCCTATCTATTCTAGAGGTCAGTTGATATATTTGCTGTTTGAGATTTTAGAACCATTAAGGTGCGTTTACACTTTGATGACTTGGGGGTAACGACAAGCAACATAGTGTCGTAGACCTGCGAATTGCAGTTTTGAATTTTAGGCCCATCATCGTTAGTTAAAGTCAGTTAACGCTCACACAATCCGCTAGCCACGCACACCATCGTTACTACCAGTTGTTTTCAGTTACAACTTTTTAGTTGCAAGTACGTTACTCTCCGTCATTACCCAACGTCACAGTGTAAACGCCCCTTAAAGTCCTATTATTGAATAAGTTTAATGATCTAACTTATGGTATAGGTCACATGTTCAAGCCATTTGTTTAAAGCTATCAACTAAAAAAGGTGATAAGAAGTTGAATATTTATGTTCTATTTTATTTCTCTATCAGAGACCAACATTAATTGAAGGAGTCAGTGAGGATGGGATCTGTGTCCCGGCTTGCGGAGTATCTAGAGAAGATGGAAAAGGAACTAAACAGAACGATGGAATTCTGGCTGAAACATTCACATGATGAAGAATATGGGTAAGATATGTTGGGCTTAATAGGCCTGTCACCTGTGACATAACCATGAGTGAATTTTCTGGCAGCCATAACCCATTTTCCTGGTCACCTTCCCCCCCCCAAAAAAAAAAATAAAAAAAAAAAAATAAATAAAATAAAACAAGGAAAAAGAAGCCCTCAGTCGCTTTAGCTCCCCTCTGAATAAGGTTCATTCAAAATGTTCTCCTTCATTCCCTAAATTCCTGCTTTATTTGTCAGTGAATAGCTAAATAGTGTCTAGGATGGTTGGCACTGTGCCCCTGTGCCCAGCCTCTTCATATGCAACTACTTTTTACTTGTATCTATCAATCATTGCCTAATATTTCAAATTTTGTTCAAATTCATAAACTCAGCATTAATGTGGCAACAAAACATTGTAAGAAGGTCTGGGCTTCCCACAGACCTGCCAGTTATCTTCTTGGTGATTCCCCTCTTTTGCAGTAGACATAGAAGCTATAATACTTTTAGGCAGACCTGCTTTTAGATATAAAGTGCATTTGATGACCAGAACAATGTTATAGTTTGTGCACATATTACGTCTGTAGAATTATGTTCAACTTTCACAGATGATCATCATTTAAATTTTTTGTAATTGACTAATTTCTTTCAAATCGATATTAAACTATTTTATATAAATACTTCTTTGAAGAAATGAATCAAAATTATTTTGTATCAATAAAAATTTCCTCATTTTATGGACATCTGTTAATTAATGTTTCTACGTGTATCTCATTACAGCGGTTTCTTCTCATGTCTGGGTAGAGATGGCAAGACGTATGATGATATGAAGGCTTGCTGGCTTCAAGGCAGACAGGTAGGATGGGAAACAAAATTGCATATTTGTATCTCCTCAAGTATAAGTTCAAACTCAATCTCCCCACCGCATGTATATGCTCCTCACATACTCTTCATTCATCAGACTTAGGACAAATTGAATTCAATAGGCTCATTCCAGTGAAAACTAAACCTTTTTTGATTTTAAGCAAAAAATCAGCTTTTTTATTCAACCATATGAGCAGTTTTTTCGGTCATACGTTTGTTACTCGATATGTGAAAAGTATTTTCTAATCAGAAATTTTTCATTTTTTCTACCCGTGCATGAATGAGCACATGTTTTCATTCAAAAATGTCACAAACGTTACCATAAAGTTACACCAAAATGTCACAAACGTTACCAGACGTTACCAAACAAAACATTGCATTAAAAGAAATCCTGACGATAGAATTTCCTACCACTTTTATGAACTATTTGTAAATATGTTACCAATCATCTGTGAAAAGCGCAATAAAAAATTCGCTAACATGTCAGAGAAACTTTACTTTGAAGTCATTTGGAGCAAAAAAACATTTCCGTGCGCGGTCACAAAAACTTTACCGAACGTTACATGAACTTTATTCAGTATTTTGGCAATTATTTTAATCTTTAAACACCTGCATGTCTTGATCCCACCAGTGAGCACCATTATCAACAAAAACCTCGTTGATATAATGTTTATGCTAGGGTCTGTTGCCATTTAAAAGTGAAATTTTCCAATTTTTCGGTCACAAACGTTACTTTGGAATCACCCTGCTGTGTATAGACTTTTTGGAATCACCCTGCTGTGTATAGACTTTTTGGAATCACCCTGCTGTGTATAGACTTGATCTATCATATCTGATAACTTTTCTTGTTATTTTCATCAGGTTTGGATGTATAGTAAATTATACAATACTTTACCACAATATCACACCGAGGAGGTTCTGAAGGCAGCAACAGCAGGTAAAGCAGTTAATGCTCAATGATATGTTAATTTGAATTCTTTTTGTCAAGGTTTAGGGGTTTAAGATAATAATATGCTATTAAATAATTTCAGGCCCGTAGCCAGGATTTTTTCAAGGAGATTTTCAAAGAAGTGGACCTTTTGGAGGAAAAATTTTCTGACAAGCAAAAAAAATTTGATGCTAACTTTCATTCTATAACATATCAAGTGGACAATGAAACTTCAGTATAGTTCAGAATATAATTCAGAAACCAGAAATAAACTGAAACATCCTCTCTGTTGTCAAAGTACATTGTAGTGAATGGTTAATAATGATTTTTAACCTGCATTTGAAAAACCAATATCTATAAAGATATAAAATATGGTCCACGTTACATCGTTGATAAAATATATAAAAGAAGATAAAAACTAGTAGGTTTGTTTCACTATGTTTTAATAGAAAATATGGTACTGACGTTTCGGACAGAAGTCCTTCATCGGAGTAAATAAATTTGTGTGAGAATGTCTGTGAGAAAAGAAAAGGGGGAGCGCGCGCTGAAAGATGCGGCATGCATTACGCGAGGCTGGGCGCAAGGCGTAGTCACAGACATTGTCCCGTGAAAATAGAAATACCAAAAATGAAATTAAACAAGAAAAGTCATGATAAGGGAGATCAGAGAACTGCTGAAGGGGGGGGGGGGGAGGAAAGGGGGTGATGGACAATTAAAGTTTAAAGGCAGTGAATTGGATATTAAGGCCGTTGTTGTTTGGACTGGCAAGGGTGCCATACTTTTTTCAATATCTATGAAACTGACCAACTTTTGAATTTGGTGTGAAATTGCAAAATATTTTACTTGATGAACCACTATAGAAATATATTTTGGATAGCCCTTCATAGGCCACAGGTGTTTATTTGAACAAATACCTTTCTTTCATTATAAAGGTGGTGAGTTTCTGATGAAGCATGTGAAATCAGCTGACAGCATGAAATGCAATATGTTTGTTACAAGAGACGGGAAACCAGTCAAGATTCAGAGACAGATATTTAGTGAATGTTTTTACCTGCTTGGCTTGGCTGAGTTGGCTAGAGCTACTAAGGAAGACAAATACAAGGTAAGATTGGGCCATAAAGCCAATTTCATCAGGAGAAACACATCCATTTTGAAACAAATGTTTGGTGCTTCATACGACTACCCCCATACTCAAAACACAAAATGGTTCTTGCGGCTGCAATTAAAACTCAAAAGAAAGTTATCATTTTCTCAGCAGCATCGGTTTGCATCTGCTTGCATCTATATAGAATGTCATCTTGAAGGTGGTTTTAGACTGGCGTATTGTTCTGTCCTGTTTCCTGTTGAGTTATGTACTCATGTTTTTAAAATACAGAGTGGTTGCAATGCACCAATGACAATGCAGTAGAGCTAATTGGAATGAAGTCTTGTTGTCTCAACAAAGTTTTGTCCTTTCAACATTTTCTTATATGACCTTGGGACCAAAATAACAGTACTTGGATTTTCATGCTTGTTGAAAAATTTTATCATGACAAGGTTAAGATTGTGCACTTGAAAAATTGACAATACAGGTATTACAGACTTTCTGAAACCATCCCAATGATTTTTCAACATCAGAGGCAGATTACAAGTTGGTGGATTAAAGATTGATTGGCAGTGAGTAGAAATGGTTATGCTTCTAAAACAGTTGCAGCTCTTTATGGTTTTAAGAATTTTTAGTTGGGTAGATAATTGAAATTTTAAAAAGAAAAGGATTTAATCAGTTAATGCTAAACATTTACTTTACTGTCAAACTTGAAATTCAACAGAAGCCTAAAGAAAATATATCTGTGCAAAGGACTAACTGTGACACATACTTTCATGGTTTTTACAGAAAGAAGCAATCGCCATGATGGACCAAGTTGTACACTGGGTAAGAGTCGATGGAAGTGGATTAGGACGACCGTCTCTATCAGGAGCCCCACCAGTCAATGGATTGAATGTCAGCATGATATTCCTAATCCTGATTAAGGAGTTAGCATGGGATGATCCAAGCTTACAGGAGAAGTATGCTGATCTGTTGCAGTGGAGCATAGACCAAACTCTAGTACATGTTCAAGTAAGTAACGTTTTTTAGTTTATATATATGTGTTTCCTTTAAAGCATGGTAAGGTCCCAAATTGAGACATGCCACCACCATCAACAATTTAACCCCTTGACCAGTTTGATGCTTTTGTATACTTAAGAATACTTTAAAAAGTATGAAGCTTAATATTGTTCAATTTGTGCCTATTAACCCTTACTCTCGCATGCTTAAATACAGTCTAAGTCCGAATACTTCCGGTTCCCCTCGGATCCCCCTGGGATTCTAACCCCTGACCCCCGCTATCCCGACCCAATGTCCAGCTATGCCAAGCCACCGAGTGCGGCCTGCCCGGGCAGCAATTTCCTGATCATTTATATTCGCCGTCTGTGACGTATTCGAACTTAGGCTAATTCTCGATTTCTTATGGTAGTACTTTGTGGTATGTAGGAGGGTAAGGGTTAATGATCACATTCTGAATGTAGTGTATGTGTGGACGCTTAAAACACATTTTTGGATGGTACGAACACCAAAGACATGGCTGATAAATGATAAACATTCATAACTTCAATTCCAAATCTGTAAAAAAGCAAAAACATTATTTTTAAAGAGCAGTAGACTTTCAGTTAAGAAATACTGATAAAACACAAATAAATTGATACAAGAATCAGAAGTGATACAAGCAAAAACTTAAAATGTAGAATACCAGTTTAATTTGAATGTTGCATGATCTCATTCAAACTTTATCAGAGTAGTAAAACATATTGTCTTTGTTTAACATTGATCCCAAACTTTTCTTTGAAATTCTGAAAATGTAAATCCCTATCTCTATCTAAATTCATTTTAGGTTTATGTATCAATCACTTATCATTATTTCCAGAGAGAAGGCAGTGTTGTATTAGAAGTAGTTGGTACTGATGGGAAGGAGTTACCTGGGTATCAGGGCAGAATTATGAATCCAGGTAAACCAATACAAAGTGCTTATATATTTATAGGATCAAAGGGACACATAAGCATAATATTGTAGCTTCACACCCTGGTCACATAAGCACCGGTTGCCGACCAGTGTCTGGGAGCTTGCGAGCTCTTGAGATGCCCGGTCGGTCATCAGTTGGTCTCCGGTGGTTATTAGACCATAGCTTAAGACATCGTATACAAGCCGCAAGTTTTTAACTCAGAATTAAATTCTTGCGGCATGCTTCTGGCGTCTCTGCGGCTCAAGGACACCAGTCGGTGACCAGTGTCCGGTGAATTCTAAACTGTATGACGCCGTAAACACATTGTAACCTCGCCGCAAGGTTATGTGACCAGGGTATCCAGCATGCATTGCACAATAGTCTTCAGTAAGTATTCAGATCATCCCTGTAGCATGTTGGTCAGTCAGCCAGAAACAAAGTCTTTTGTTACTTTTTCTGGTATTGCAATTACAACTAGATACAATGGGTATCAGAGGTGTGTTACAGGACCACCATTGATAATATACGCAAGTATTGGAAAACAAACGTGATGAACAAAATAATAATATAAAGAAGAAATAACTGACAAAACAGATATATTTTGATATGAGAATTGGTTACTTTGATTTATGAAGCAGTGTGCAATAATAGCTAGCATTGATAAGAGCTTAGTCTTGGAATAATAGATGAGTGTGTAGGTGTCAAAATTATGATTTCAAAATATCTTGTATTATTTTATTATCAAAGTCTGGTAAAGCTTTCATAGGCAGATAGATCACTTTCGTATGTCCCATAATGCATCTTGAAAGTACCGTAAACGCTCAGTTGACCATATTATTACCTTCTGCGCAAATGACGTATTGCGCACAACATAGTCATATGTTCGTTCGGGCAGAAATGCCCGTATTTGCGGTACTTTCAAAACTGGTCTATTGTGTTTGGACTGATTGCTTAACCCTATATAACCCGCCCCAAAATGGCATGAATTGTGTGCACTGGGTAGTAGGAACTATATGGCGTGTTTTTAATGAGACTCGTTTGTAATGGTATTGGAAGTGGCACATCACTGGATAGCTTGGACATTCGGCTTTCTGAAAATGAGGATGCATTATCAATTATGCAAATCATATGCAAATTAGCTCATGAATAATTAATAAGCTTCTTGTTTAAAACTAATTTCTCATAAATCTAAGTCAGAATTTTTATGTTCAAAAAGTATTTATTTTTAGGTTCTATTGAGGAAGCCAGTATAATTATCTCTTCAAATCAAAAGAAATTATTTTATTTGATAAACATTTCATAATTTTATGACAGTTTTTGTCCCAATTTTTGAGCTAAATTTTGGCCCAAAATTGGACAAAATCGCATGGTTTCAGGCCATTTAAGCCATTAAATCATGCTTTAAAGATAGAAAAATTGGGTAAAAAGAATGTATTTCTATTTGGGGGTCATAAATCAACCATTCTGAGCACTGTATTTGATTTCACATGTCTAGATATTGTTGCTACAGCCTGAAAAAGCCTGAAAAAGCAATTTCGTGCCATATGGCACGATTGGGTTAAATAGGGTTAATACTTAAAGGGACAATTCATGATCCACATTTCATGCTCAAGGTCACCTCTATGAAAATTGAGTTTTTTAGCTAATAAGAATCCTTGACTGATATATGTTACAATCCCCAAACCACTATTTCAAATGTTCTTGCATTTTTGAGAAAAGTGAGAAAATGTGTAATTTTCTAATTATTGTCGGGGCCTCGACAGTAATTACAACTCAGTAGCCTATGGAGAATTTTAAAATGCTGCAAAGTTTGTAACTTGAAAACGAATGGTCAGAATCAAGTGAAATTTCCAGAATACATTTATGGTGTACTCTTCTTTTTATTTAGCCTGAAAAAAGATGAGGTTTTTGTCACATCAAAATCATGAATTGCACTTTTAATTGATTGAGGGAAGGTATGTGTTTAAAAGACTAGCCATAGAGATTAGAGCTTCCACCTCTGAACCCATTCTGCTTGATTTTGATACAGGTCATGCAATTGAGACAGGCTGGTTTCTCCTTGATATTGCTGCTGAACGCAAGGACCAAAAGTTAACCCAAATAGCTATAGAGGATTTCATGGTCAAACCATTCTTGTTAGGATGGGACAAGGAACAAGGTGGAATCTTTGCATTCTTAGATGCAGGTATGTGGTCCAAAATGTTTGAGATTTTACTTTTCTTAGCTATACTCTATAAACCTCGAAGTATGCAACAAGCAATCAGACTCTGTTATGAGATCCATAGCATATTCCTTGTATTCTACAAAATTGTGACCTGGTGGTGTTGTGTTGTGTAAGAGACTAGTAAAGATTGATTAGGATTGGGTTGATTAAGACCAAATCACCGCGTATTAACACTTTTGTACTGATTCATACATGATTTTGGTATTATTTTATTCCTACAACATGGAAAAACCTTGAAAATACATGAATTTGAATATTCAGCAATTAAGATTAAGTATCTTGTTACGATTCGGAAAATACGGACTAATTTACTTCCCCATATGTTTATATTTGGTTTATGTGTGTTAATAGGCTGCTTGTTGCATATTTCAAGATTTATAGAGTATAATAAGTAATAGTATAATTATCTCTTTATACAGTTAAATTCAAATACTTGCTACAGCTGCTGACAATTTTGTATTAATGTGTTTTATATTGATATATTGGCAAGAACAATTCTATTTAGGGCTTGCACTGTGCACCAAAAGCTCCTTTACAGTAAAACCGCACATGGTTGCCCGTAGTCCCCAGACGTATATCATAGAACTGTGCTGAGGTACGCATACGCATGAAAAATTGGGATCGCATCTTCGTAAGAACATTTCAATGTAGTTTTCAGTGCTGGGCTTACACTTGTTAACTTGAGCCTGTATATCAAACTGTGTGGTTCTTTAGGCTAATAAAAAAATATTGTTGTGTTGCCCTCAAGTGGAATTTCTGAAAAAATGAGTCGGTCGGTCGGAAAATATTTTTTTTAAATAATTTTTTTAAAAACCACCTAAATTATGAAATTTTGGTGCATTTAAATTTTGAAAATATTTTCTCAAAAAACACCAAATCTGAGCAAAATTGGGTGCTTTTCCGACCCTATTTTTTTTTTTAAATTTTTGAATAGGGTCGGTGGCTGAGGGCAACTCAACAATTGCCTAATGTAATCAACATATCACATGTTTGTCTTTCGGCTTATCGGTACTCAAAGAGCCTATCGATTACAGCACTACTTACCCGGGGGGGGGGGGGGAGCACTCAACTTTGAAAGTGGTAGGTATGTCAGGCACGAAGCGCCAAAATGGGGGTCAGGTGAACTGATTTTCTGTACAAAAATGGACCTTAGAAACTGATTTTGGGGGTCTAGTGAACTGAAATTTTGCCCAAAAATAACCTCATGAGCTGAAAATGTTTGCATTTCCTGAGCAATTTTTGCAATTAAGAGCTAAAATTTTGTAGTTTTTCTAAAAACCTGGGTCAAAATAACTGAATCACATTGAAAATGGGCTAGTGAGCGGCCTGGCAGCCTGAAAAAGGGGGTCTTGACCGCCGAACATATATATCCTGCTCACAAATGTCAGTGCCCCCCCCCCCCGGGCTACTTACTAGTATGTCATGGGCATAAGTGTGTAGGTACCGTATTTAATATGATATTTGTTGGCTTCTTTTCAGATGGTCTGTCACCAACTCAACTAGAATGGAGTATGAAGCTCTGGTGGGCACACAACGAAGCCTTGATTGCATTCCTCATGGCCTACAAATACACCAAAGACGACAAATACCTCAAATATTTTGAACAAGTGTTTGACTACTCATGGAAACATGTAAGTTTATATGGTTTGATTCCCAGGTTTGATTAGGCCCATGTCTATTTAAGATGATTACAAGATATCTCTTACAACTTGAGATTATCCAACTGTGGCATGGTGAGTTTAAATCAAGACTAATATCAAGATCATTTTGAGACGGGAAAAGTTGATTCATGTTAACTGAGGTGTTGTGAGTATAAAAACAAGATTAAGGATTAAGATAAGAAGAACTCCTTTGAGATGGAAAGAGCTGATTAATGTCAACTGAGTCATAGTTGGTATAAAATCAAGACTAAGACTAAAACAGACAGAACACCTTTATTGGGGAAGATTGGGAAAGTTTATTAATGTTAACTGAGATGTTGTCTGTATAAAGTAGTTACTAAGAATAAGATATAGGAAAAACACCTTTCTGAGATTTAATGAATTGGTTCATGTCAACTGAAGTGTGGGTTTGAAATTATGGATAAGACTAGGACAGGAAGAAAACTTTTGATGTGGAAAGAGTTGGTTCCTATCAACTGAGACTTGTTGGGTGTAAAATCAAGACAGTTACCTTCCGAAGATAGGAAGAACACCTTTGAGATAGGAATTGATGATTTCTGTTTAATCTATTTTTTGAATTTGTTCTTGAAACAAAGATGGCAAATTTGATATCAATACATAGTTTTCAAGACAATATATTATTATTGTTATTTTTATTAGAAGAGGTTTAAAACTCTGTAACAACACTTACTTTTTGATCAGAATAATTTCAGTGATACCCATCACCGTCATCATCAGTCTAATTCTGAGTTCCGACTGATCCATGTCTGAAATTCGCAGTTTGTGGCATCCTAGATCTTGAAGGTGTTTCCAGAAGGGAATTATAAATATTGGAAAATCACGCCCCCCCCCCATCTCTGTTAAGAGTGGGGCTTATCTCTTCCCAAATAGCCTCTCTTATTTTCCGATGTAATAGTTTTTCCTTTCTGCATAATACAGAGACATTATCAAGGTCCGGTTCATGTCCAGTTTTCTGACAATGTTCTGCAAAAGCGGATAAATTGTAAGAGGTCTTGGCGGTGTGTTCTTTAGGCTACTCACTGAGGACTTGCTTTGTTTCTCCTATACACACTTTATTACAACTGCCACAAAGGATACGGTATACCACACCAGATTGATCTTCAACTCGGGTTTTGTTGTCATTGGGTGCTACAAGTAGTTCGCTCAAAGTTTGATGAGGTATATGACAAACTGAAACACCATAGATTCTGAAAACTCGTTGTAATTGTTCTGACACACCATTAACATAAAGGGGCAACCACAAAGGTCTTTCTGGTTGAGTTGGTTGCCGCAGAAGTTTTAGCAGACAGAGTGGATTTGTGGTCTTTAGTGGCACAAGCTTGTTTAAGCTCAATTCTGTATAACCACAGTGTTTAAGGGCAGATTTTACATTGTTAATCTCACTGTCTTTATCAGAAGGATCGGTAACCACAGTGTCCACTCAGTGGAATAGAGTTCTGATCACACTGAGTTTATGTTCTAAGGGGTGGTGTGAGTCAAATGCGAAATTGATCAGTGTGGGATGGGTTGTCTATACACACTAACCTTGAGAGCACCACCGTTATTTTTGATTTTTGACTAAGTAACCTTAACAGAATAATTAAAGTCATATCTTTTTGTTCCAGTTTGTTGATCCAGATCATGGTGAATGGTATGGTTATCTATCTCAAGATGGGAGTATTAATCAAGATTTTAAAGCAGGCCTTTTTAAAGGTATGTTTGCAACAAATGGTAGTTCTATCAATCTTATAACTAATTGTGATTTGTATACAGATATTGACTACTCAGTATTTGGGGATGGTGAAAAGCATATATAATTGTCACTGAACTTGAGACTAAATAATTGTATGTAGTGTTCAAGGAGGTGAGCTATGCATCAACACTTGAGAAAGGTTACTCCTCATAGAGTATCTAAAAAAATTGTTGTCTCTTTTCAAAGCTGGCAGGAAGGATGCAGAAGTAGGAGCTTGTGACCTCATGATGTTTTAATTTTCAAAACTTCAGAGACCCCTAACCAGTGAATTTATATTTTATGTAACATAAAAACAAAAGCAGATGGTCACTGGAAATTCTGCGCTTCTTTGGCCACATAAACAGAATGCCAAATTCAATACTCCCAAAGATTATCTTTGGTGCCCAAACACATGGAGAAAGACCAAGGGGCAGGCCAGCAAAGAGATTGGAAGACTGTGTTAGAGTCGACACCAAAACAAGAGGCCTAGCCCTAAAATCTCTTCCAGAAGCTATACATCTTTCAAAAGACCGAAAGAAGTGGCAGGAAATCATGGAGTAGAAGCCATCACACAGACCCTGATCTGGTGCGGACGGCTTAGGTCAAGGGTCATGGTCATAAATCAAGTTAAATTACAGACAACATATAAATGAGACCTGCATAGCTCACCACCTCCTACACTGGGCCACTTACTTATTGAACACTGTCCTTTAGAGGAAAAGGTAGGGATAAGAGAATTAATGGGACAATTGAGGAAAATGAATTTAAATAAAATAAATTGAGGGAAATTAAGGAAAACTGCGGGACATTATGGGCATTGGAGGAAATTGGAAAATTGCTGGAAATTAAGGAAAATATAAAGTAATTAACAGAAATTTTGGAAATTAGGGAAACTAAAGGAATTGGAGAAAGTTCAGGGGAAATTGTTGGTAGTGGAAATTGAGGAAATTAACAGAAAGTCTAGGTGATATTAGGGGTAATTGAGTAAAAATTTAGGAGGAAGAAAAAATCAGAAAAATAGGGAATTAAGAGGAATTTGGGAAAGTAGAGTGTGGTCAAAAGAAATTAATTGAAAATTAATTGTCATACAACAAATAATTGAATACACCAGAATAAGAACATCCCAATTCCAATAGCTCCCTTCTGTTAATTTCTGTAAAATATAAATGCATATAAATCTCTGAAAATGCTTTCAAATCACTAAAAAGCATTTCCTTGTCTTTATCCAAATCAAAGTGTCACATTTGACCTTGTAGTTGACCTTTTTAGACATTGTTAGATAATTTTTATAGCATATGTTTGCAGAGGAGAGCTCATGGAGTTGGGGTTTTCTTGTAATGGCTGTTTACATATAGCAACTATGTACTATAACAATTATCTAACAATGTCTAAAAAAGTCAACTACAGGGTCAAATTTGACACTATGATTAGGATATTGACATGAAATGCTATTTTAGTGATGTGAAAGCATTTTCAGAGATTTGTATGCATTATAAGTATAATTAACAGAAGGGAGCTATTGGAGTTGGGATGTTCTTATTCTGGCGTATTCAATTGTACATTCAAATACCTTTTCCTGCAGTGCCTGAGACATATCCATTATTACATGATTGGGTTCCATTCTTGTAAAACTTTGAATTAGGGGTGGGCAATTGTCAAAGCAAACGGCACTACTAGTTCACAAAACCATCTTGTATGATATGTTTTCTTATGTAAGGTTAGGATATGTATCATTATTGTGGTGGTTGTGTGATTTTTATGAAATGCCAGTCACATAAGACCATTGTATGACTTCATAAATATATTCTAAAAAGACCTTATCTAATGAATAAAATTGATTTGATTTGATCTTCTCCATGCACTGTGTATGTTATCTTTCAGGTTGTTTCCATGTTCCACGCTGCCTGTTAATGTGTACTCAGATGCTGAGAGAACTACTCAACAAGTAATCACACCAATGGTTGACTTGATCAAGCTGCAATCTTGCCAATCAGTGAATGGATGGTCAGTATTTTCTGCCTCAGTTTACCTCAATGTATACAACTCTTCAGATTAGTTGCAACATAGAAATGATTTATAGTTTAATTTACGGTCAAGTAAGGTATATAGATAAGATTTTTAAAGTTTGTAATATTTTATTTATATTTATTTTGTTATCAGGAATATTTTCCATTTTGCGTTTGCATCATAAGAACTTTGGTATAATTTTCTCTTGCTAGGTACAACTCATATTTCTGATTATATTTGTTTTTACAGAATCATATGGACCTCGCAAAACCATCATTTTGACTTTTTTGTTCTAAAGGTCCAAATTTCTTTTTTCCAACTACTATAGGCAAAAAAATTCTGTTTTCCAACTAAAGGCAAAAAAACCAAAAACTTTCAGAATGATAGATTTATTACAAGCAGAAGCTTGTCAAATCTTGGGCATTTGTGCTTTCTATCTAAATATTCCAATTTAGAAAACAAATTATTTGAATTAAAATCAATGAAATTGTCATGACTGTATGCTCTGCCAGGATGGTCTGATTAAAGGACATTTGTGACCTGCTCCCACGAAACCCCGACAAAGTCACCAGAACACTGATGGAGTTACAGCTTGATACACTTGCCCAAAATCAATAGAAAACAAAGGAATTTTGTTGGGAAATATTGACTATTCATTGACAAAACATTTTGCAATGTAAACAAGTTATATATCATTTTAAAGCTTGTAATTTCAGCATTTTCAATATAGATTTTGTCAGAATGATATTTTCCCAACTTTGTTCGGGTTTCGTGGGAGCAGGTCACATTTCCTCGGTGACAATGAAAATCCAAATCAAGAACACAGATCTCATATATGTGGGCTGCACTGGCAAAATGAGAGGAAAGTCTCAAATCAACTTTTGAATAAATTGCATCTAACGTAAATATAGGGTGAAAAAATCGAATCTAGTTTTTTGATATAAAACACATTCATGCAAAAGTGTTTACCTATGAGTAAAGTTTTGAAGGTCAACTTTGCCTGCAAGTGTGATTATTAACGGTTAATTGATCGCATGTTGCTATTATATACTGTAGTAATTAGTATCTTTGAAAGCGATTTGCAGTTAATTTTTATTACAATATATTCAGTGGACTGCTTTGGATTTCGATCTCTAAATGAAGAAGGGGGAAAGAAAGTGTGACATATTATACAGTATCCACTCGTCTAATTCAACTACTGATTTTCTGATTATATCATCGCATTTACCGCTGAATTATTCCAAACTAGTGTGCCAAAAACTTGAGAAAATACTTTGACATATGTCAGTGATAGAGAGTGATAGTTTGTCAACCTCTTGGAAGTTAGGGTATGTATGAATTGACAGGGTTTTTCATATGGAAAATAGTTGAATTGGACAAATGGTATCATTGAAAAGCTGAGATTCAAGAGAATCAAAATATGTCATAAACTCAATTTTGAAATTTGCAACTTTCCTCTCATTTTGCTAGAGCACCCCTCATATGTCATATTTGGGATAATTTATTTATACATCTCACAAGTGAAGAGAGTCATAAGATATCAAGTTATCTCCAGTATTTTGAAGCCTGAGATGCTATTTTTATATAGCCCATTGTCCCTTTAATGATGCGCATGATCTTATTTGTGTTTTCAGCATCTCAGGGGATTCTCTTAATAACAGACTGACAGATTTGGATCATGAGATGGGCTAATTATTTGTCTGGCACTCTACTAATCCAACAAATTTAATCTGTCTGTCACTGTACTATTATAACCACATAGTATCAATTATTTTGTTATTGTCTGAAAATTATATTGACCTGAATAACTAAACAAAAAGTGTCTCAGTTCAAAAGTTGATTTCACAGTAGTGAATGAGCCAATCTGGTTTGGTATTGCTGATTGATGAGTGTCATGTCTCTCATATTTGCAGTGCTGCCATGTCAGTCTAAAATATGTTAAATTATATGTCTCATAAAATAGATTCCTGTCCACTGATTAGTTTAAAGGGGGAGGGGCGTGGGATTGTGCCCTAGGCCTTAGGCATATTTAGGCAAAAAAAATTGTTTGGTTGTCCTCCAAAACTTTTTTTGAGCAAGTGTGGGTGCAGTGGGCAGATTTTTTTTTTCAAATGTAAGTCAAAGCTACATGTACACCAAATTATGGGCTCTATAAAAATGCAAATAAGTCTACTGTACCAAAAAAATCCCCTTATACAAGTTTAAAAACAGTATTAAAATGTAAACAAAATGGAAACAACAATTTATAAAATATTTTCAAAACATCAAAATTCTCAAAGAAAAAAAAACTTCTTTGGAAATCTGAAAATGAGGTGTGGTATACTTTTGTACAGTAATTTTTTCCCCCAGTTTTTTCTGGGCTTATCGGTGAAACACTAGTGTTGACTTTGGTCATTCTGAGATAGTTTTACTTTCAAGTTGAGAGAGCTTTGTCAAAATTGGTGAAAAAGATGACCTCTGTAGGTTAATTGTATAACACCTTGGTACAGGTTATTGTAATATTTAATCAAATCTCTCAAATTAGGGGTACAGAAAGGAAAATTAAACACAAATTTAATTTCAACTCAGTAGTGTAAATTTGTAAATACAATGATAGCCCAACAATGCAATAAGATATGTACTCATATTCTATCATATCAAATCAAATGGAATAAAAGATGTGGATTCTCAGAGTTTCACTCTGATGTATTCATCAGACAACTAGACAAGTTGCCTGATGAGCACACATTGATTTAAGACTAAAGTTTGTTCCAAATTGTTTTATATTTACAAATGTTTGTATATTAGGCCAAATAAAATTAATAGTTTGTCTCAAAGCTCCTGCGCGCATTAGTTTTATCATGCGCATTAGTTTCCCTGACCATTTTTTTTTAAACTTTGTTTAATTTGTTTTCACCAAAAGTGTAAAAAAACAAATAACAACAATGGTTAATTTAATTTATTTGGTCTTTATTCTGTTTTTGAGTTCTATAAAGGCCATTATGAAAATATATGAATGGGGAACATATGAAACTCTTGTAGAATAGCACTCAGGACTTCTGTCACACAAGAAAAAAATCTAAAAAAACAACAACTTACAAAAAAAAAAAAATCGCATTTCGCATTAGTTTTTCAAGAGTAGGAGAGCTTTGAGACAAACTATTATTTTTATTTAGCCTAATAGGGAGAATTACTGGAAACTTAGCCTGAGTTAAGTAATCCATGCAAGCCATATTCATATTTACTTTTTACACCAGTACTAACTTATATGTTATTGTTATGAAAAGTCAACAGTACTTACCAATTTGAAGAGTCTGGCCCAACATTAAAAATGGAGAGCAAACTTGACCCACGTACACATGGACAAACTTGTGGTCAGGTCAATGTCATTAAAGGGTGAAGAGTAGCTCTTGAACAAGGGTTTGTCTTGATGGGGTCAAGTCAAGTTCATTTAAGGTCAAAGGGTCGTTTCATATTTTCCAAAAAATGATCTTAAAGCAATACTATAAGATTTTGATCAAAAATGGTTTATAGTATATTAAACAGCATAAAGTAGAGATATGTGACTATCTCAAAACATTTTCAAATGTATTTTGTGAAAAAGTTGTTTTGCCACCAAAAAATGGATAAAAAGCACATGCATGCTTTCCTATACTAATACAGTAACATGTTGAATTAAATTTGGGATCCCGAATTTAATTTAACAAATGGCCATAACAGATTAAAGTAAGCATCTTTGAGCCAAATCGTTTGGAGGGTATTCATATCTACCAAAAACAAACCCAATAAGCCCCAAAAATCAAAAGTGATGGGCTTCATTTTCAACACTTTATAGTATTGCTTTAACGTTGACCCAATGTCATCCAAGATCACCTGAGGGTTTTTCAAAATCACTTCAATAACTCATTTTAATGCACAAAATAGGGGAAAGGAAGGTCTCACAGCTACCAAGACATTTCCGATTGTACTTGATTAGTTGTATATGTAGTTCGCAGTATATATTGCTAATTCATTAAATTTATAGTGCATTGAATGAAAAATTTAATGTGGTATTTTTTTTTATATATTTAGGTTATGCATATTCCTTGTGCCTTAATGTACTATTATAATAAAACATTATAACAGTGTAACATTAAAGGGATTACCCATGATTTTCTAAAATTTAAAAAGTCTTCAGAAACTCTAATTGACAAAGAAAATAGTTACTGAATAGTAAAAAAAAAATTAAAAGCAGAAATCAATACAACACCATTGGACAATTGAATACACCAG
>JXSR01S000798.1:53938-65897 GCA_000969725.1 Ophiothrix spiculata | reverse complement strand
AAGGAAAAGGTGTCATTTGTAGCTTAATAATTAAAATAAAGGAATGGTTATTTTTGTTCATAAGGAAAATTGACAGTGTGGATGTTCTCCACTGTCATAATGTTTTTGTGATACTTTTGCTATATTTTGTTCTTTTCAATGCAAAAAATTTATAATCTTGATGATAAATTAATCAGAATTCATTTTAACATATGAATATACTAAGGAGATTCATTATTTCCATTTGTGAGATAAACGGATCAACTAAATCTAACTAGTCTTGCCATATAAAGAAGGGAAACCTTGAGGAAAGATTTTATTACATATCGTGTAGTTACCTAAACTGAACTGCATTATCTGATAGTCATCTTGCCAAAGGATAGAAGATCAAAATGCAATCAATGACAGCAAGTTAGCCTCAAATGACCCACTGCTTGTTGGTGCTGAATGGTAATTATTGTTGTGTGCAAGATAAGAGACAAGTTGCAGTGACGGCATTGTTGAAATAACGGAGGTGACATATCATAACAACAATCAATACACAGCACTTGTGTCACTCTAGGAACGACCAAGATTGTTGATAAATTGTTGGGTCCGAGATTGCTCATTGTTATTTTTAGCTATGATGTCATTTTAGTGAATAATTAAAAAGCACTCATTGATGAACAATCTGAGTTAAATGGATTTTTTTATCCATGATGTCATTTTGATGAATAACGCACTTACGGAATAAAAAATCTAATGAAAAGGGATTTCTCTCTCTCTCAATGTGAAATCTTTTGATTGGATACATTTTGAAATTGTTTAGTAATAATGTCATTTTTATGAATAAAACACTTACGGAATAAAAAAATTTTAATTAAAAGGGATTTTTCTCTGAATGTAAAATCTTATTTAGGATACAGTTTGAAATTGTAAGTAATGGATGCCTAAAGAGTAGTTACTCTATTGCCTCCTCAAGGTCACTTTTCAAGTCAAACCTTAAGATTTTGAATTAATAAAAGTCTCAATTTAATATTATTAGCTTTTGGAATGGTTAGTTTGTTCACCAAAACAATTGAGAGTGTGATGTTTTCAAGTTTCAGCCTCCACAATATTTGTTCGATGGCTTTTGCTTATATATTTAGTTTCCAAATAAATATATTTTATTGATAGATTCTCAAAATTCACTATAAATATTTGGATATCCTTTTAAAGCTCAAAGTTATTGTTTCTATTCCTGTAATAAATTGACTAAATCTACCATTTGAAGGGAAACCAAAAACCTTGCACACAGATTTTATTTCATATAGTGTAATTATCTATGGGCTGAAACATCTGATTGTCAATTTGCCAAAGGTTGAAGTTGAGAGGTTAATCAATGGAGCAATCTACACAGCAGTGCATATCCAGATGAATGCGCATCTCCGTAAGCCGCTTTGCAGATTCGGATTCGGATCTGCTGTATGGCACTCAGCAGGGATGCAGATCTCAGATCTGGATCTTGAAGATGCACTTGAATCTTGATCTGCACTCTGTGTAGATTTAGAGAATAAAAGATGGATGGGCATACATTATTTTGAGTAATGGGTGCCCCAGCAGGGGGTGCCCATTACGAAAAAATAATGTACGCCCATCCATTATGAGACGATAGATGACAGGCAAAACAATAAATCGCCATCTTTTATTCTCATTCTTAGTCAAAAGTTTGAGTAATTTATAAACCAAAAACAATGTAAATTATTGCTATAAACATATCATTGGAAAAACGTACACCCCTATTCATACATGAAATATTCCAAACCCAGTAAAGCTGTTCGCGCTGGATGTGTGCGTATACCTGCATCGCGCCGTGATTTTGAACGCGCGGCTCCATTACATTTCACCCTGAACGCACTGTCATCTATCGTCTCATAACGGATGGCAGAAATTCCTTATTAGGAAATAAAATCGCACTCAGTGACTAAGAATGCCTCAATAAGGCCTAATTTTTTTTTGTTGACTTGCCCTTTGCAACCGACCCACCGGCTGGTGTCCGATCGGTGTCTGCTGAAATATACCTGGTATGATGCCGTAAACACATCGTAACATCGCCGCAAGTTTATGTGACCAGGGTATCCGAAACAAGTTGTAATGCAATTCTGTTATTGAAATATTGTTACGGTAGCCCATGTTGTAGTGAGTTAATTGTCATAGGATTAATGAATGGAATGGACTGCACCTTTGGAGCAAACAAGATTTGTGATATTGCAGTCTAAAATTGGTTGGATAATCTCTTTTTTATACTTGCAAGGTCATTATGACAACTAAATCACCCATTGAAGAAAACTGATTACAAAGGATTTTTTCTCACAAATGTATTTTTTTTTTGGTGTGCAGTTTGAAATTGTTTAGTAGTGAATACTTACAGATTATCTACTTTTTGCCTTCTTAAAGTTACTGTTTCAGGCTGGGCAAATCTCAAGAATAGAAATAAATGAAAAGCACATTTTATAATTTTCAATTTCAGAAGAAGAATATTGGAATGGTTAGTTTGTGTGATGTTCTCAACTGTCATAATATTTGTGTGATGTGTTTTTGCTCTCAGTTTTTTAGATGAATATATTTGGTGATAGATTCTCAAAATTCGCTATGAATTCATAAATATCCTGAGGGCACATATTATTCCCATCTCTGTGAAAAAATATTGACTAAATCTGCCTCAGAAGGGGAAACCTTGAAGAAAGAATTTATTACATATCGCATAGATACCCAAACTAGGCTGCACAATTTGATAGTCATTTTGCCAAAGGGTTGAAGATAAGATTGCAATCAATGACGGCAATTTAGCCTCAAATGACCCACTGCTTGTTGACGCTAAATGGATAGTATTAAAGTGTGTAGACTAAGAAACAGATTACGGTGATTTTATTGAAATAACCAAGCCAGTCTGTATTTTCTAGTGTGCCGTCTTTGTGACAATCAGTGCATTACGCCTATTCACATTATGAAGATAAGCACAATTAATTTTGTAATACAAGCATTGCAGTATTTTTCTTTCTTTTTTACCAATGAGGTCATTTTAGCAAATAAAATAGTCATTGAAAAAACAACCCACCTGAAGAGCCATGGTTTCACTCACAACGTCGGTTACTCCGAGTAAGTAAAATTTCTGGTTGTCTAGATTTAAATTTATCTTAGAACTGATATCAACCCAGCTATGAAAGTATACACAATCATTGAAAAAACATTAGATTGAAAGGGATATTTTTCTTACAATGTGATCTTGTTTTGGATATATTTTGAAATTGTTTGGTAATGAATGCTTACATAGCAGCTACTTTATTTCCTCCTCAAGGATACTTTATATTCCAGTCAAACCTTAAGAAGAAAAAAAGAATGCAGTGTGGTGATCTTTAGCTAGCTTTAGAAAAATAATATTGGAATGGTTACTTTTATCAAGGCTTTGTGCTTTTATTCACAAGAAAAAATGACAGTTTGATGTCTTCAACTTTTCATGATATTTGTTTTGCTATTATCAATTTTAGACAAATACTCAGGAGGACAACTTCTCAAAATTCAATATTAATAGTTGAATATCCTCAGGGAACTTATTATTTCCATCTCTGTGATAAATACTTTGGACTAAATCTGCTCTTTGAAGGGAAAACCATGAAGACAGATTTGATTATATATTATATAGTTACATAGACTAGGCTGTATTATTTGATAAGCATCTTGCCGAAGGGTTGAGGAATGAAATGGCATTCAATTGAGCCTCAAATGATGTTCCGATAGCTGATGCGAAATGGAAAGTAATATTGCAGAAGAAGAATATGTTGCGATGATTTTGTGAAGTAATTAAGATGGCCTATGTTGTAGTGAGTTGTCATAGGGGCAATCAATGCATAAAACTTTCATGCTAGGATTAACCATGATTCTGACTGATAAAACAAATGGGGATCTTAAGTTCTCCTTTCTCATTTATTACCCATGAGATCAGTTTGATGATGATGAGGAACAAAACATTTATAGAAGAAAATAAGATTAAATGGAATATCTCTTAATCAGATGTGAAAACAGTGGGACATTTTGTTAGTTGTTTGGATTTGAATGCTCACCATATTAAAGTGTTTACTACTCTATGAGGTTACTATTACAGTCAAATATTCAGCAGAAATTTATTAATTAAAAAAAAAGGAGGTGAAATATTGACAGCATAATGTTCTCAATTGCTATAAGATGTGTGTGTAGGGCTCTGCTTATGTATTTTTTCAGCTGAATATTATTCTGACATATTCTCAAAATTTGCTATGGTTGTATAGATGAATATGCTGGGGACATATTAGTATTTTCACAACTGATATAAATACATTGACTAAATCTTGCCATTTGAAGGGAAAACCTTAGAGACAGATTTTATTGCATATCGTGTAGTTATCTACACTTGCCTGCATTATTTGATAGTCATCATGCCAGGGGATAAAAGGCAATCATTGTTGGCAATTTGGCCTCAAATGACCTACTGCTTGTTGATGCTAAATGGAAAGTATTAATGTGTGTAGAATAAGCAATAAGTTGCCAATAATTTTATTGATATTTACGAGGCAGTTTATATTGTCTCGTGAGTTACCACAGGGACAATCAATGCCTTAACACCTGCTATGAATGTATCATTAATAGAAATAGAAATTTACTTTTTCAGGAAAATAAAGGGTGCAAAATAAAAAAAGGGAAAAACTAATTTTGTAGTTTTTCATTTCTACTTCTCATAATACTCAAAGTGGACAAGTCAGCTTCTTAGGACTTCTTCCTTCAAAGTGGGACATTTTGTATTTACGTGTAGGATAACATAAACAAATACAAGTGTATATCAGCAGCAACAAGAGCATCAACAAACGCAACAAAAACAACAACAGCAACAACGATAGTACCAATTTTTTTGCCATAAAGCATCAATATACCATATTTTTTTGCTAAAAATCTCAATTCCAACCCATTCTATGGTTTAAAGTAGGACTAACATTATCAGATCATTTTTTTCAGATCAATATCAGGATATATATTTCTAAAGAAAATCTTTTGAAATCCTGTAATTGAGAGGAAAATTTTAGTTCTCACAAGTCACAACAGCATGTCACAAGCTTGGCCATACTACGTCCAGTGGGTTATGTTATAACCAAGGTAAATTTTAACCGAAGGCACCAAAGGCATTTGCCGTCGGTGCCCCTACCAGTTGCCTTGATGCCCTATTACTTAGCAATGCCTAATGCTATTTTTTAACATGTAATTGCCTTTTAAAATAGTGTGCCCTTTCAAAAATGCCTTGAAATGAGGTGCCCTTCAGAATCCTTAAAATTTACCCTGGTTATAACGCTACCTGATTTGAGTTTAAATCTGTATCTGTAGTTTTACAGAGAGCAAGGAGCAATTAGGCTAGTAAATCTGTAAACACACAATTTTTTGGCTGAAATTAACTGTTGATGACCACCCAAACAACATATTTAAAATGTAGGAAAATGTAAGCTTGTCAAAGTTGGTTAATTTGCATAAAACAAAATGGCTGCCAAAACAGGGGTGAAATTTCGAAATTGGTCAAATCTTGTTCAAAACCACACCAACATGTTTCTCTCATCATAAGGAAGCAGAAAAGTATACTTTTACCTATGTCTGAAATATGGTTCTGGAGTTATAGCCCAAAATGTGAAAGGTCATATCAGGGGTCATGGATTTGGCCCTATGGGAGTCTAAACATTTTAAAAGTGTTCGATTTTGCTCAAAATGGTCTCAAACTGTTCCTCTTGCAAAAGAGTATACACAAAGTAATAGTTTCCAGTGCATCAGATCAGATATGATGGGACACGTATGTAAAAAGCAACCAACTACATACTTGTAATGATGCTAAGTCCCAGTAACTTACTAATTTAGAAAGGTTAAATGACATTGGGCCCCGACATTTCTTTCCATTAGTGAATGGATGGATCGCTTCATTTGTCAGGCCAGCCTTGGTCCCAAAGACCTATCCAACACCCTATGTAACTTAATACTTCACTTGATTCGTAAGAACACCATTTTACATTATTTTGATTTGTACATTGCAAATGACATGTAGACATAACATAATCTTGTATTTGTCACTCCGCAGTCCACAACTGTTGTAACATTCATGATTATGATTTAGTGCTGTAATGTAAACTTTATTTTACAAGTTTATCAACCTACCTGGTTTAATAGCTATTGATTGCAGGCCTTGCACAACCCACTCAGGGGAGGATTGAATCAAAAATCTTTTCAAACAAAATGTTTAAAAAAGCATGGATGCAAGCAGAGGTAGGTTCAACAGGTCCCAATTGTGAGTCCTGTATCCTCCAGAAAAAATCCTTGCCAGCAGATGTAATTGATTCAACATCAATAGGCCTAGGTTTGCCAAAATTTGTAAGTCAATATAAGAGCAAATACTGACAGCCTTTGTTTGGACAATGAAAAATTTTATAATTGGATCAAATTTGGATTATAAAATTGCTTTTGCCTTTAATATGCAACAAATTCCACTGTTGACCATATATATTTTGTATCATTACACTCTTATGTGAGAGTTCCTCTTTTCAGCTGATTCCTTGTTTTTGAAAAAAGTTCATGTGCTAAAATTAGCTTTTTCATTCATTTTCAGCCCATTTTTGACCTTTACGACGCTTTTCTTTGTTTTTGTTAACTGGCCTCTCACATCCCTGATTGTATAATATATAATGCTGTAGTATTACTGTTTGGTAAGGATACTAATTTGTGAAACTAACAATACTTCAAACGAGATGTAGAAGTTTCCACTTCGCAAGGTCATTTTGATAGAAAATCTGTGACATAAGACACCTAACGGAATAAATGATGACCAACTTTGACCTTTTAATTAAAATAATGAAAACCTTATTTTTTCAATTGTACCTTAATTTTGGCAAATATTGGGGCTCTCCACATGGACAAATCAATCTGTACTTTGCACATCTAGATGCATGTAGATTAAACTGGACTTCAGCAAACGATCGCACACGCACATCCCAGCGTGTCAATACGCGCACCTGGAGTAAAGTCAGATCTACATTCATCTAGATGCATCTACATTTGACACTTCCGTGTGGAGAGCCCAAGTGATAACATACAGCCAACCTGTCATATTCTTTTAGCAAGGCCAGTTGATAAATGGATGCTTGGATGCAAGGAGATCTCTTGTCTATTTAACCTATGAGGCAGGGAGAGAAATCTGGTGTATTTACTCCTGACAAGAAAAGAAAAGCTTTTGTTGACAGTGTGACAATTGTCATGTGAAAGCAAGAAAGTTAATTCAAAGGCTGCCTTAAAGCTATGTATGTACATATAAAACACCTATTTACTGCCTTAAGCTATAATAGAACACCTAATTACTAGAATGGGAGAAATCCTTCAAAGTGTCCCTAACACATGTCAGTGGCTCTTGAAATGGTTCTTCAGTTGACAACGTTACCTGAAGAACCATTTCAAGAGCTACTGACCCAGGACTGGAGATTACGCATTAAGCAATCCAAATTAAAGACAAATGGCAGCTATTACGACTTTCTTGCACTCCCATGACAAAGTATCAATGTCGGTTTGACAAATCCAGATACTATTGAAAGAGGTCAAGGTGTTATACTAGATGGTATGCTTCAATATCTGTCTGTCTGAGTATGTGACATCTGTGACGGGTAGGTTACATGGAAACTCACCGCACCATCAAATTCATACAGGCCTGTCAATAAGTTAGACAGTAAACTATGAAACTCTTAGAATGGTGGGGACCACTAAACTATGAGGAGGAATTGCTTTCACATCGAAATACTACATTACAAAACGAAAGTCTCTATCTGTTTTTCAGAGCTGAGCTAGCTATAAATGACAAAATTATACTTTGGTGCAAGGGTTTTTTGTGTATAGACCACATCGATTATTGACATAATCCCGCCGTTGATGGGGTAAATCCACAGAACCGGCAGGGGTATCGGAACTCAGAACGAGGCCAAGTATGATAAACACAATACTTGCTCTCGCTCTGAGTTCCGTTCCCCGTCCGATTCTGTGGATTTACCCCATCAACGGTGGGAGTAGGTCAATTATCGATATGGTCTATATACATGACAAATTGTGTATCTTAAATGCCAAAGAGCTTGACCCAGATTCAGTATCTGTACTGTAACAATCAAGAGAAGATATCGTGTGCATCCCATCATGCATTGCATCCTATGGGATTGTTGTGTAGGAAGTTATGCTAGTAGTTAGTGATGAAACAAGCCTAAATCGAAGTAAGTTGCTGTAATCTTGCATTTTTAGCATGTTTCATCACTAACTACTCACATGACTTCCTGTACAAAATTTCCAATAGGAAGCAATGCATGATGGGATACACACTGTATCTTCTCTTGTAACAATCTATCAACTTTGATCTAATATCAAATTTAATTTTTTCATATACAAGTATGACAGCTCCTGTTTTGAATAAAAACAACAACATATGACTGACCTGATAAGAGTTCCCTCTGTGCAGGAACTCCTTGGGGTACAATGATCCTATGCCTTGCAAGAAAAGCATTTTTTTCAAACATTGACAGAAACCTGTTGCCCTGGACCAATGGCGCGCCATACGACCTTAGAAGTTTACAATGCCACATGAGAAAAAATATTCGAATTTCAAAATTGTGGATGCAGTTGTACAAGCAGCCTATTTGACTGTGACCCCTTGGCTATCATGTTAAAAGAGTATGTTACATACAGAAATTATACCCGGAGAAAAGATGAGAAATTCTCTGCAAGAATTCATTGACATGATGTCATATGGCCACTACTTCATGAAAGACAATGACTTAAATAGGAAGTTACAAGTTGACTTTGAGAACAACTCCCCAAGTAAATGATGCCATAAAGATATAGGGTCAGTCTAAAGTTCTTATGAGCTACCAAATATCTGGTACAACTTTGTTATCTTATAATCTGATATATAATTCTGATGTATTTTCTATTAATAACGGGGCTTGGTTAGGACAAATTAATACACCACACTTGTACTTTATTTGATGTCAAATGTTTTTTGTTTTAGATGGAGAACAATTAGGATTTTCATGTTGAAAGGGATTCAAACATGTTTCATGGTTCATCACAAATCAGGCACTGTACATCTGATGTGTCTGGGTACTATTTCTATTATCACAATTTTGTTGCTAAAGCCATTCTCACAGGCATTTTTATGATCCCTATCTTATCATACCACTAAGAGAATTTATGACCATATTTGGAAAAGCCGCTGCCGCGATATATTTCGTATCCTACCCTGAGCGCGTCAGACGCACTTATATCCTGTCACTGAGCGCGTCAGAACGTTGCATTTTAAATTTGTAGGGATGCGCAGTACTATGTAGAGTAAAATGTCCACCAAAAGTGGTTCGTTTTTGATAATTTTTGTGAAATAAAGCTAAAAAAGTTGAAAAAACAAACAAATAAATAGTTTGATGATTAAGATTGACTTAGTGGTATGATAAATTCGTTATTTGGTTCAGCTCGGTATGTTATGGGAAATACTCGTGCGCTCAGTGTCATATCCAGGCTCAGCTGCGCTTCGCCTAGATATGACACTTCGTGCACGAGTATTTCCCATAACATACCTCCGCTTCACTCAATAACTGATAATGGATATATCATGGATACCCTTAAACCACACACGTTTCAGGTCAAGAAATGGAATTGAGTCATCAGAATAATGATTAGGAAAATAAGCCCTGGAGATAACACAATATGATACTGAAAAGATGGGGCCAATTTGATGTCTTGAGTATTAAGTTAATTTCTTTTTTAGGGTAATCTAAGCATCCGGGTTTTGTGCGATTGTGCAAAAGCATCAAACATCACACTTTTGTTGGCAATCATGCTTTTTGAGTTCCATCACGTTTTTTATCGATTTCCCCAAAACACTTTTACAATATAAATTCAGATTAAATTAAATTAAGAAGAACTGATTGTAAATTCATTATTAAATATAAATGTCAGCCAAAACTAAATGACTCCTCAAGCTTTCAAAGTTTTTAAAAATGTAATTAATTTTTTGAATTTATTCTTTTTTATTGAGGGTACAAGCTTCAGTGACTGGCACTGCTTTCCAACATAACATACAAATCACATTTTCAAGACTTTCAATCTGCTTCTTGACAATATGCAGCCAAAACGAAAGGACAAAATATTTGGAAGCTATTTAGGCATCGTTTTAATTGCATTTTTTCGTATTCTCAGTTGACTAACAGTTAGGGTTAGCCGGGATCACCCATTTTCGCGCTTTTTGACTTTTGTGTGTGCATTTTTGCACTTTTCAAAATCCGATTGCGCTTTTTGCCATTTAAAATCGGGCAAAACACCTGTGCTTAGGGCAATGCAACATTTGTATCAGAACAACATGTAGCTTTAAATTAACCAGAGTAATACTGGCTTCAGTGTGTGTCTGTCATGATTTTTGGAAAATTGTGGTGGCATCAATTTTCCAGTTCGCAAAGTTTACCATATTGTTTATAAATATATTTTGCAATAAGGCCAAAAAAAAATTGTTTGTTTGTCCTCGCCCGACCGACCGTCAAAATTTGGCCCGACCGTGTGCTTTATAAAGTTTTTTTATTTTATTTTCCAACTCTTATTTGAGGATTTTTCATGCAAAAAGATATAAAAATTCATCGAGAAAGTCTTCAAATCATAAAAATATGATATGAATTGACATGAACTGTATTTTCCAATGTCGAAGACCTCTTAAGAATCAGCAGTATATTGTTTTCGTATTAGTTAAGTTTAGTTCTTGTTCATTTCTTCAATTCTTTAAGGTGACTTTCATGTACATTTATTACAAAAAAAATTTAAAAAAAAAGAGGCCGTTTTGGCCTAAGCACCAAGGAATGGATGCATGCAGCATTTTTGTGGTAACCCATACTTGTCAATTATGCAAATTGTGGTTTATTGGAGTGCAACAATTCTGACTGATGAGTGACCAAGATGTGGTCAGTTGCCACAGAGCTCTACACATGACAAGGCAATGACATATGTGACCTGCCATATAGAAAGGTACAGGAGGGTCTTAAAAATCAAAAATTTTATTTTTTGGTCTCATCTGAAAACTGAGATTTTAAGCTTTTATGACACCTTGCCTTTGTTTATTGGATGTTTTGTTCCAAAGTTACATAAGTTACATCCAAATAGGTAAAATGCAATCTGGCTGATATAGAAAATCAAGTTTAATTTTTTTGTACTCAGTAAAGCTTGAATGAAGAGAGGATTTTTATCGTAGTTATTAACACATTTTACTTATGTTTTGGATGTTGGAACCTGATTATTATATTGAATTCACTTCAAAAGTAACCTTTCTTATGAAATTAGAAATTCATCCTTGGACGTTATTTTTGACTATGCTCAGCTTCAATGGTCTGTATCAGTTAATTTACCATGCCGACCTTAAGGTACCTATGGCGGATCACATATACCAATAGTAACCTGTATGGACTTACATCCCTGGGCTAGTGTCCAGATGAAGGATTAATGGCACAGAAATCTGAAATGACCATCCCATAATATAACTTGACTGCACTGACACTGAGTGACCAATGTTGGTTATCTGGTTAAAACAATATGCTATAGGGTATGTCCAACGTTGATTTTTGATTCTTTGAGTTTCAATTTTTGATGGATTGTTGACCCAGAAATCTTAGTTATATAATTGTATAATAGGTTAATAACCACCCAAGCATTCTAGCTATTTTCTCCTAATGTCTGTATAGTGTAGACAAGGCACTCTTTCCCAGTTTCATTTAAGGAATGATTGCCAAGATTTGCCTCCTGGTATGTCTGGTACTTTTCCTTTGTAATTTTGGTTTGGTCAAAATATGACACCACTGGCATTAGGCTTGACTGACATGGGTGTTGGGGTTAGCATCGACATGGGTGACTTGTTAATTTAAAGGGTAAGATGCTCGCTAACAGTGCAGAATGTCCC
>JXSR01S000798.1:15431-35657 GCA_000969725.1 Ophiothrix spiculata | reverse complement strand
AATAAAACTGTATGTAATATATAAACCAATATATGACATACGAAGTCAAAATAAAAATGTTGAACATTTGGTTTATAGCCATAAATATTAATGAAGTGGAACATTCACCTCAAACTGGAATATGGATTAAGCTAATTGTACAATTTCCTTATTAAAAGAAGCAAAATTACACATGTATACAGTGAAATCTTTATGCATTATGTGTGCTGTAATTTACAGTGTTGTATACTGTGTTTAATTGTTGAACTGCCTATCATTGATTTGCTGTTGTGTTGATAACCAATGAGAATGCCAGGTAGAAATTTATTAGGCCCAAAAAAGGTTCTTCTTGAGTTCCTTCAGTTGAAAACCCATGTGCTATACTTTTTTAGTCAAATAAATGTGCAATTCTGGTTTATTGTCCACTTTGATACCACTTTGTTTTGTTTTGCGGCCACTTTGCAGCCCATTTTTAACTTTTTCCCTTAAGTACTGAATAAAAGCAAAAAATGGGAATATAAGACAACCATTTTGTGTCTTTTGCCCTTGGAACACCAGTATCTTGAACAGTGATATTATGGTGAAATCCATAACCCAAGACAGCACAGATTCATGTGGTTCAGAATCTTTGGCAATCATAGCAATATGATTATATACCCCAAACTTAAGTTGGATATTTAGTCCAGCTAATTATTATAGCGTTTAAATAATCATAAAAATTAAGTGGCAAATATAATATGTAGCATTGACTTAAGGTTGGTGTCAGGTCATCGTTTTTACTGTCTAACACTGCAATTGGTCCAAAATAACAAAATAAATATGCATATTACTAGTTTTTAATCCAAATAATTAATTAAAACTATGGGATCTATGCTAGACATAAACATGATAAATATGATGTGATGGTTTTGACTAAAATGTGTGATTTTTGTGATATATCTTCAAAACATCTCCCAGTGGCGTGCGCAGTAATTTTTGACATATGGGGCTAGATACGAAGTTCCTCCGACTAATGAGGCCCAAACGGTACACCCAAATTTGTTTGCCGTAGCTTTTGAAAATTAACAAAAAAAAAGGGTCTCACAATCATGCACACACGACTCATATCGATTTGAATTTCAACTTCCCAACAAAAATTATGTAACGTAATAACATTATTAACAATTCCTTAAACATTCCAATCAATTTTGTTTGGCGTGTTTAATGTAAAATACCCCTGACTGCCTCTTTTCCCCCCGACTTTTCTCGTGACTTAAGGGGGGAGGCTGAAGCCCCCCAGCCCCCCCTTTGCATGCCACTGACATCTACTACTGAAAGCCAAACTTCATTAATATTCTCTAACAATACTCTGTCATGTTTGTTTGTTTTTTATGAAAAAAGAAACCATAAAAACAAAATATGTAAAATAAGTTGATATACATTTTCCAATAATTATTGAAATGCCAAATTATGAAAAAAGGATTGTAAAATTAGGAACTTTTTGATAATAAAAATGCCACATTATGAAAAAAAAATAAATTGTGAAATCAGAAATTAATTCAGTACCCTTAAGGCTACAGTCCCTAAAAACGTCTAGCTCGGCTGAATGTCATATTTACTGCAAGTTTTTACCTACTTACACCCATCAGAATATCACATTTTTTGGCGTATATATTGAATAGAATCTCTAGTTTATACATATAACTTTACTAATGATTTCACGTCCATTATCAAGGTCAAAATGACGCCTAAAGACTACTTCGAAAAAATTGACCCCATTTCTCCGAAACCTCATAATTTCATGATGTTCGAACAATTCGACTGTTTTCAAATTTTGACAGATTGTAGGCTTGATACTTCTTATTGAATTACAAACAATATTTTATAAATATGCTGAGTTGATTTTGAATGATAATGTAACAAACCCTCGTTGTTTTGCCCGAAAATCCGGACGTGAATTACGACTCTGAGTTTGCCCTGTTTGCCCTGTGAATTGCCTGTTTTAAGTATCTACATTATCTACATTTTGTCTGATATACGCATTCGCATAATTTACTTACAAATTGAGCATTCCAATGAGGCAAAAATTGCAATTTTTATGTAAACAAAAGAAAAATAGGGCATTCTAATGTTTATGTTATAGATTTTAATTCACAATCTCAACGCTACCTTGATAGCTCAGCGGTAGATCTCTCGCTTCGTAATGCATGACGAACCCCCGCCATAATCCATGGTTCGAGTCCCCGCAAAGGCAGTGGAAACTATTTATCTTTTCATCATTGAAAAATAGTTAGGATTCACATTTTCCTGAGCATATGGATTCCTCGTACCCTTAAGCTATGTGAAGAAACAAAGATATTACATGTCAGATTCAAGTCATTTGACAGTAATATGCAATGATTTAAAATGGTGAATTCAGTAGACATGTCTGAGTGATAAACCAAGACTTTATTGTCTGTTGTAACTTAATAAAATTAATTTAATGTAGATTTGATTATCACTCAAGTTAAATTCAACCCCAATATAAATCATATGGCGATGCAGGGATGGATTTTATTGCAATACATTTCCGTTTAAATGAATTCAAGCAAGTGTGTAACATATTAAAATGTTGAATATGAAAGATACCTATTAAATACATTCTGGCAATGCAGGTAAAATAAACTACCAGAACTGAAGTGTGTGAAATCCTTTAAAATAGATCTGCTTTTTAAAATTACTTTTATTTGATTAGGTAGATATTCCTCTGTGATAATTTTGAAATATAAAATGTAAAACACCACATCCCAAAATAAAGTTTTTTAAAACTTTTAACAGATATATTTATGTGCTAGCAATGCAGTGCCAAGGTTTTTTTAGGGGGTAGGGGGGTTTAGGAGGGGTGATGTAGGCAGTTTGAGGGAACAATTTGCATTTCTTTTCACTCAGTGAGTATGTCCCTCTTTGACATATTAATAACTCTTGCATCAAACATACATCTTCTATATACAAGCACTCTCTAGATTGTATCAAGTCACCTAGATATATAAAGTTTCATCATTGTGTCAAAAAGAACAATGCTTATTTATAGCACTGGTACCTCTTTTTCTTTATTCTACATAGCAAATAAGTTACTTCATGGATACACTTTTAGCTTGCTCTTGCAGCAGATACTCTCTTAATTCCAATATCAGTAGGACAGCCAAAACGCGAGATCAAAGGGTGCCGAAAAAATTATGAAACACTCAGACTTTGCAGCTCTGAACTGCGCACTTTTGGGTTCGAAGATGATGTTGTTTCCCGCGATTTTTGAAATATTTTCTTCAAGCAATAAAAACATTTATATTTATCGACATTGATTTTCAAAGTTATCACATTAAAAATCTTGAAATACTCTTTCAAACCCATATTTTCTTTACCATTCTCATTTACTTATAGCTGTGCAATCTCCATCTAAAGTGTTGGTTATGAAATTTCGACTTGGAACTAAAAAGTTTGTTTACTTATTTGTTCTTTAAATAGAAAAATATCCAACATTTTACAGTGTTCAAGAATGTTTTAATTAGTCAAAACAAACTTTGATTTAAAATAGTCGCCCATTTCCAGAGATCGATGGGCACCCTCCATGAAAGCATAAAATTAACAAAAAATAACCATAACATTTTCCTTCCATTAACACATTTTATGGCAATTTTTACCGATTTCTTTGCGCGATGTTTAGTAAGCCCGTGCAAAGGAGCGCAACGCACAAGAGTTTACGCGTTTACTTTCCTTATTTCGCAAGCCCGATTACGCGCAAAATTTAATAAGTAGGCGGGTGGGGTAAAAATAGCGACAATATATTGAAAAATCAAACAAGTACATCAACAAAACCCTTTCTTGTAAAATATCCAACAGGATTTAGGAAAAACTAATAAGTGGAGGTTGTAGATCCGTAGCAGATCTTTTTATTTCCAGAAATTCAGAGATGGGCACCTCGTAATTTTGAAAATATAGATGAAACGCAGTTCGACTTTGACGGTTCGACGGTTTTGGCAGTTATTCTGTGGAGTTTTCTTGCCGTAAATTTGGGACAAAAGTGTTATGATCAAGTATTAAAACATCTTCAATCTCAATGATTTCATATAACCAAATAATTAGAAGTCTTTACAACACAATGCCTTTCAAAGCGTTTGTTTTCAAGAACGCACATTCGAAAACGATACTTTTGAAAAATATTTATCATTTAGGGTTATTTTTGCTTGCTAAAACTGCTGCGTAAGGCTACGCGGGACATAGCGTAATTTTTAATAATTTGACACAAAAGGCCGCTGGCTGTCCTAATGATATGTGACTTGAAATAAGCAGTCGTTTGGCGCTATTCGGCGCCTGGTGAATGACAAATAGTGCCTGGAAGAGCTAAAAATATCATAGTAAAAGGGAACCAAGTCAAATTAAATACTGATTTCTTGAAACGCACAAAAGCTGAATGAAATGTCACCTTTGAAGAGTAGAATTTCGACGTGATTCAATGAATCGATACACCTGAAGATTCACGCAAATACAAATAACATGGCACCGGCTGATTCACCTAGAAACATGTACAGTGTAGGGAAAGTTGGCTCACTTTTCTTGAAAACGCAAGCACATTTGACAGAATGGTTTGGGGTTTGTAATATAAACCAGTCAAGGAATCTTACTAGCTAAAAAACCCTCAAATTCTGATAGCGGTCACCTTGAGAATGAAATGTGGATCATTAATTGTCCCTTCAAAACAACCTGAAAATTTTAAAATATTGCTTCCAAAGAAATAATTGTGCATACATTTGCAACATTCACAGGAACTTAGAGACTAAGAATGATTTCCGCATTACCAAACATGTCCTTTATCTGGATGAAAACATTACTCTATAAAATTTATTAACAATATGAATTGGTATAGAAAGAGTAAACATCGACCTTATAAAACTAATTCTATATAGAAATACATAATGTTATTTGAACATAAAAACATACCCCTATATAAATTTCTGTAATTTCTGCACTCCCTTCCTCTAACATACACGTCTAGACCTTTTCTATTCATAAATTATCCATGGTGTTTCTTTTGTTCAAACTTCCTTGGAGAACACATTATCAAACAAAAGATTTTGATAACGATCTAGGCAGTGAAGTTAGACGAAATGAAGAATTAGAAACATTTGATTCTAGTTTGACAAATCAACAATTATCATGCAGTCCTTATCATGAAGTGAGCGAATTAAAATGGTATTGAAATTTAAATCAAGTATCAAATTAGATCCGAACCTGATTACAGCGTTTCATGTAACACTGGTTGAAAACAAAAGACAATATCATTTGACCATTGGAGCTCTAGGTTCAAAACTATTTGTTTGCATCTTAAACACCAGGTAAAATTATGTTCACATTCTATTGAATAGCACTTTTTAAATTGGAAATCGCGACGCTAATTTATCTCGCTCATTTGCGTAATAATTAATTGAAATGTCAAATACGTACACAACAATAAACATGGGCAACATGAAAAAATAAATAAAAAGAAGGTAATGCTATTCCAGCATATTAGAGATACAGCATGAGCCCATGACTTTTGTTTCACCTAACGATGCCATAACATCTAAAATGCAGTACATTTTATACACCATCGGCTTAACCCAGTAAGGGTTTGTACCAACAGGAATGCGTTGGCCGATGTAATGTCACTTGTGTGTATATATGGTGTTAGAAATATTGGTTTAAACATTTAACCTTTGACCCTTTTGAATATCCATCAATTATTTAAGACTTTCCACCCGTATTGATGGTATACCATTATTTTCTCCTGAAACGCATCATTAAGATCCAAGGTCTGATTGTGAGATCGATCAATCAGGTTCTATTGGTCTTTGTCCTACCCTTTCAGTGTAGTCTTTAGCACAACCACACGATATCACCAGCGATAGTGTTTTAAGATTAAATTATCATTACTTCTTAAGTATAAGTTTTTTGTTTTATGTTTTCAAAACAATTACAAAAAGTGTTGGGTGAAACAGAGACCATTATCAGATATAATGTATCTTGGTATGGGATGACTTGTCATTAGACTCTCAAAAGGCTCGACGCTACGTGTCTCACCTTATGAGAGTCTAATGACTCGCCATCCCATACCAAGACACATTATATCTGATAATGGTCTCTGTTTCACCGTTTATATTATCTAGTACAAATCAAATTGTGCAAATTTGTCAATTATTTGCACCCAAGGTCTGTCATATTGTATTGATTGCTGCTAATTATTTCATCATGTGGGAAGTCATCCATGTTTTGTCATCAAATCAAACCAATGCGATTTAATTTGATTCACAAAGTCACATTACCTGGGGGCGTATAGCTTATTTCTTTCATTGATTTATGATCAACTTTCCATATGGGGTGCATTGGATTTATTAAAGCAAATAACATACTTTTAAAGAGTGATAACCATACTTTTGAAGAGTTAATTACAATTTTGTCTCAAACAATAAAAGATGGTAATAGGTCTTTAGTACTGTTAAATGTTTGTGCAGCTAAAACAATACTTTTAAAATCCTACAAACAGGGGGCCCTACCATCCATGACTTATGATTATTTTTTTGATTGAATGGTTTTTTTTAGCTGAATATTGATACCCCTTTTAAATGATTTAATGATTTTCGTATTACAAAGTTCACAGAAAGTGAACAAAAATGGGAAAAATGATCAGCTCATTATTAAAGATATAAACTGCCCTTGAGCAATGGAAAAAAACACCCGTTTCTATGTGAGAATAGTTTGTACTATTGGTAGGTTGGTTGACCCCCCCCCCCCCCCCCCTTTTGAATCTTTTTTTGTCTTTTCCTGATGTTACAACTGGCCCACAATGTGAAAAAATGAAAAAATAAAAACATTTTACACATTTTGCTAATTTTACATGACTTTGGATAATCTACATAAAGAAATATAACCAAACTCCAAAACAGGGCTAGTTAGGCCTGCATTTTTTCCCACCGCCCAATGGATAAACAAATCTATATAAAAAACTAACACGAGATAATGATAAAATAGATGAACTTGATATATTTGCATAATTCTTTAAGCCAATATTTCTACACATGTTCAAAACCTATTGGATATATATGCCAGCATAGATCCTGACTTCCAGGATCTATGATGCCAGCAAAATATTGACACTTTATCATACACATATTGCTTCCGTGACAGCTTGGCAGAATTTGTTATCAATTTAATGATTTAGTACAGTGTTGATCTGTTGCTTTTAAAAAATGGATTAAAATGTCTGGCTTATACTATTTATCACTAAAAACAAACCCATGATTCAAAATGTATATTATTATATTGGTGGTGTTTTATTCAAAAGCAATAAATAAAAAACCTTTACATCCACGATTCAAAATGTGGAAATAAAAAACCTTTACCTCCCACAGTTTATAACTTCACACAACAAACTTTCTTTGCATTTGTCAGTCTTGATACCTAAGTTTTTGACATACTTGCTTTATAATCATAGGCTAGATTTCTTGTATGAGATATGATACACACAACAATCAAAAATAAGAGAAACAAATCAAGTCAATTTAAACAGCAACAACTGTTCATATTATGTTGTTCCTTATGATGGATAGAGCTATTCTATGCAATGTAATTCTTAGGATCTGATCTACCACCATCATTTACGGTATATATTATGTTACTGTAAGGATTTTGTCATGGATTTCATTTTAAAAATCCATGAATCTGATGCAGTATCATCGCTGTGATTCGATCAAAACTAATTATATTGATACGGTTTACCTTTCACAAAAGTAACATAGAGATATAGATATTTATAATTTGACCAGGGATAGGATTCAAACATCATTGCTTGTTGTAAACTTGAATTACAGAGCTCTATTTTATCAAATTGATATGGTCTACTTTCAGCAAAGCAAAAGTAACAGGAAGAGTTAGGTATTTGATCGCTCGGCGGGGGGGGGGGGTTGTTTGTTGTTATCTTGAATCACAGAGCTCTAGTGTAAGTATTACGGGGGGGGGCAGGTCTATGGCCCGCAGTCCAATTCTGGAAACGACACGTATGTAATGCACAAAAGACCCCCTTTTTCAGCATAGCTGTCACCCAAAGACCCGTAATTTTTTACAATTGTCTGTGCTCTCATCCAATTTTAACATTGTTAATTGTTGTTATCTTGAATAACAGAGCTCAAGTCTATCCACGTATTATGGTTACTTTAAAAAGGCATTTTAGATGTGCTATTGCATGCGATCGCTCTCGCGCCTCATATTAAAAAGGTCTGGAATAAACTGTGGAAAAGGGAAGTCAAGACAAAATAGAGAAAAAAGACTATTTTAAAGATTAAAAAGGGTATTAAGACCAGACGTAAAATGAAAGAGAAAAGGATTTTTATGGCACAAAATACCATCATTACAACAAAGTTCCTCACTTATGAAAACAAAAAAATAAAAAGAGGGGTGACACCATACTCAGATTCCCCCTTGGCGCCACTACCACTTTATACTTTCAAGTTCAAGTTGGAGTACGCTTTTTTGCCTCCCCCCTAAAATTAAAAATCAGTCTTGGTGCTTTTACTCGTTCACATAGTAGCATTATATAAGAACAATAAACAATTGAATCTTCAATATGTCTTAGTATTGACGAGCAAGTGGTATGTTCATTGACCATGTTAACATCAACATATCAAGCAAATGTGATTACTATGCTAATCCTAATCGCAGAGAGATGATTAGCACCTCCTCTTTTAAAAGCATTCATTTGAATATGAATTATAAAGGCAAAGTTCTTACGATATTCCTACGGCAACCGTATGGGCATCGTGCAAACACCGTGCGAACGCTGTGCGAAAACTGTGGCAACTGTTTGCAGGTATTCGCAAGGCGTTTGTAGCAAATCTTGGACATGATCTTTGGCCAGGCTGCGAACTTAAGAACTGGTTTTGATCGCACAATGTTCGTGCAGCGTTTTTACGACATTCATACAAAACGGCAAAACAACTGTTCGCAGCTTGTTTGTATGGCGTTCGCGACCAGTCGTGAGTGCATTTTAATCTATTTTTAAAACAAAACTCATTATCGTCAAGAGGAAATACATTTAACATTGCCCTAAAAATTGTTTTCATAAAATTGAACATTTGTCAGATATTTGTACAAAAATATACCCATTCTTGCAAATGTCGAGCGAACCTCATTCTTAAAAGATTCATACAAATCTTTTGTTCATACTAACATTGTGACCACAACTTTAAACACTTAGTTTTATTTTCAACTGTATAAAACAGTATTAATTCATTGTAAGAAAATCAAGTCAAATATTTGTTATCATATTTTGAGATGATTTTTGTCTCCTGCCATACAACAGTTACAGTGAATCTCTGTTGTAATATAAATAGTATTTTCACCATTTTCTTTATTTAGTAGCAATGTGCTATGTCAAAGTAACAGATCAAGAGAGCTTCTGGGAATATTTCTGCATATGTAAAAAAAAAATCATTTTTCAAATTTGTTTAAAATGTCAATGTGAAAAATAGATTGCTTTTTGTCATGCTACACTTCCCAAGACATATGTACAAATAACAAAATTGATGCATTTACACGTGAAATCTTATTTCAATAGTGAATTTGTTTGAATTAAAGGTGCATTTGACATTTTTGAAATGGCATTGCCTGGAATTTGAGCATTTTTGCATTTGTAAATTATGCAAATTAAATATGTTATATTCTTTTGTAGAAACTATTGGATCAGACACAGACTTTGGAGATATGTGATTGCAACGATTTAATATCATAAGTTAACAAATGAATTAGAGATAAAAACTGGTACTAATTTAATTTACTTTGCAAAAAATATATAAATATAGGTGGATGTTATTTGGAGTTAAAAAACAAAATCAAACTTATTATTTTCGAATGGCTACACAATTTGTTTTTGTTTTGAGTAAAACTGGAGGGAATCAGGATCCCCACCATATCCAATACCCCTTTAAAGACAGCTAGCGTACAAATTGTAAGTTTCATATTTTATATAAACCTATGATTCTTGTTAAGTGATTGCTTTTGAAAACTGTCAATCAGGTGTATAAAACCTTTCCTAAGTGATAAAAATATATCTTATTCTGACATTTGGGGAGGGGGGGTACTTAAAAGTAGGGATGCACTGCTCAAATGGGGTAGTTTTTCATACAGGATCCCTAAATATGTGTTTTTTTTTGCCCCCCCAAATCCTTAAATATGTTTCATAATTTCAAATTGTTGTGCAAAATCATGGCCCAAAAGGGGTGGGGGTTCTTACAAAATATTTGTACAGCAATGCTCAAAGAAGAATTCAGAATTTTTACCATCTCTATACCTCGAAAAGCGTGATTTTGCAACCCATCTCTATACCATTTTTCTTTAGGGCAAATTGGATGCTTTTTTTTGCAAATTTTTCCAAAATACACCCAATTTTGCAAATTGGGCGCATGTGGTCTGTGATAAAAACCCACCCATCAATATACCTAAAAATACAAAAATGCACCAAAAACCTTTGAGCACCCACATATACCATTTGACAGTAAGAACCCCTCCCCTGTGATTGATGATGCAAAACGTCAACATTTCTCAAAAAGAATTCCTAAACATGACTTTGTTTTTTGAAAAACGTTTCTAATGATAAGTTAAGGTTCAGAGGTGTGAGCTGTCCGCCTCTGTCCTAATCAAAGTTGAGTACCCCTGCCCTGGGCTTGTGACAACAAATTTCTCATAATAACCTCTAAATGGTTACAAAACGATGGGTTTTATGAGGGAATAAATTGTTAGACTTTAGGTATAAGGATAAGATGATGTTGTCAGCCTTGAACGTTGATTTGTTAGGGAGAAGTATTAGAAATTCAGCGATATATTTTATGTGTATTTTATAATATAATAGATTAGTTTGATCACAGATGTATATCATTTGAAGGGTCAGTCAAAAGTGTAATTTTACAATAGTAAGACTTCCATATGATTTTAAAATATTTTAAATACTCCAGTCCTAAAAATACAAATGAAATTGGAAAAAAAGAGAAAAAAAATGAAAGAAAAATTCAAGCCAGGGGAATATGAGCACAAAATACAATGCAAAGCAGTTTAATAATTATGTAGTACTTCCTTTGAATTGGTGCACATTTCTAAACTTTCAAATATTTTTTTTTACAAAATATAAAATAATATAATATTCTTAATATTTCAAGAAATTGATCTTCATTGAGCAGCTATTTTCATTATGTATTATGAGTGCATCTCTACTGTGTTTAATGCTAGCAATTTCAAGATTTCTTTTCTGTTCAATAACCAGTCCAAGCACTATACACAAAATTGCGTACATGTTACCAAAGTACATGGAATATTATACAATGTAAAAGCATAATGCAATTTTTAATACCGTTTAATGTATCAATATTTTCCTCAGGTTGGGAGAGAAAACTGCAGAATGCTGTATACAAGCACCTGAGACAGTACCCTAAGACTGCAGATTCATCAACACCTCTGGAACACACCAAGGAACCATTGACATATCTCAGGAAAGCCCAGGTACGATCACCGTTTCTGTTTGAAACAAAGATTTATAAGGCTAAACAAAAATTTATTGGACAATGTAAACAAATATGCTGGGTGGGGGTTGCATTTACAAACAATGGGCCCTGCTCTCTGGATTTGTGTTTTTTCTGTCCAATATATTATTGTTTGGCCCATAAGATTTCTGGTCCACGCGTACTGGTACCCACTTGTTTTCATTTTGCAAGTGCAGCAACACGCATGCGCAGTATACACAGAATAGTGTTTTGAAGCCAAAAAATGTTACATTTTCTCATTTTGAGAACAGGTTGGTGACCCCCACTTTTTATCGTGTTAATTGAAAGAACATAGTTTTGCACAAATTTTGTGGAAAAATTGACACCAAATTTATATGAAAAGTTTTTGAATCAACACTAAATATGTCACTTTTGCCACATTTCCAATAGACTCCTGTACTAATTTTCCCCAAAAATGTGGCCTTTCCGTCATGTGAGATATTTATGAGCTAGACTGCTTCAAAAGACTTATAGACCATATCGATAATTGACATAATCCCGCTGTTGATGGGGTAAATCCACAGAACCGAACGGGGAATCGGAACTCAGAACGAGGCCAAGTATGATAAACACACTACTTGCTCTCGCTCTGAGTTCCGTTCCCCGTCGATTTTGTAGATTTACCCCATCAACGGCGGGATTATGTCAATTATCGATATGGTCTATATATATATATATATGTATAATTTCATGCTAGACTAATTTCAAGATGTCTTACATGAATGATGAACCAAAATTGCAGGCCTGCAAAAATATTATTTTAAACTACTCGGCTGCAAAAGTGAGTCCAGTGACCCCCAATTTTTTTCCCAAAAATTATTCATGCTGGTTTTCACAAGACACCTTAAAAGGATGAAGCTGTACTTGCCACCCATTGCAGTAGCGCGTACAGGCGGGGCTTTTGGTAATGAAGTCCCTCCAGCACTTTGTTAAAAGTTGAGCAAAATCAGTTGATTTTGGATGATTTTAGGTTTCAAGCCTCCACAAAATATTGAAAGCTCTTCTAAGTCCCCCGCAGGAAAATATCTTGGACACACTTGTGCATTGCATTATTGCTCATGGAGCATAGACGTTATAATTCCAGATTTGTAGGCTCAATAGCTAGGCAGATAGCATGACAGTTGACTGAACAGTTAGCCTGCTCAAGTTTGTTGTAAGTTATCTCATTAACGGACAAAAGGATTTAGTTTACAAAATAGTTTACAAATTGAAAATGACAAAAGAAGTATCGAATTAATCTTACCGCACAAAAGAGGCCTGTCATTCAAAGTATAGGATAGGCTATTGTCTTTGGCGAAAGCAAAAACGTCTGGCAGTTTTAGTTGTGCTTTTCATCGTGTAAACACAAAAGGATTGTTACGGATTGCAATTTTTCAAGTGGGGATTATCTATACTTATTGACTCCAATGAATAGAATAAGTAATGGATTAACAAAATATTTTACTACGGGTTACAAAATGCATTGTTATGCACGGACAGAACATTTGAATGTGGACTATAACTATAATTAAGTACCCTAATTTGCATAATTTATGCATAAAATGGTTTAAATGGCATATTTTACAAACCATGCACCCTACATTCATAAAATTTAGTGGGTAGATGGGGATAGAGCTACGCTTGTGCCAGCTGCAATGTGAGCGCAAAATATGCTAATTAAGTACCTAATTTGCATAATTTATGCATAAAATTTTGTCCGATTTCAAAGGTTAAGGTGTCAAATTGTTCGTCTTGGACCACTGATCAAAAGTGTCAATGGTGACCCCGCCGTCCAACCTTTCCCTTTAGGTCAAAGGTTAAAATTTTCAACTTTGTCCTATTTCAAAGGTTGAGGTGTCAAATTGTTCGTCTTGGACCAGCGATCAAAAGTGTCAATGGTGACCCCGTCGTCCGATCTTTCCCTTGGGGTCAAATTTTCAACTTTGTCCGATTTCAACGGTTAAGGTATCAAATTGTTCGTCTTGGACCAGCGATCAAAAGTATCAATGGTGACCCTGTCGTCCGACCTTTCCGTTGGGGTCAGATTTTCAACTTTGTCTGATTTCAAAGATTAAAGTGTCAAATTGTAGGTCTTGGACCAGAGATCAAAAGTTTCAATGGTAACCCCGTCGTCCGACCTTTCCCTTGGGGTCAAATTTTCAACTTTGTCTGATTTCAAAGATTAAGGTGTCAAATTGTAGGTCTTGGACCAGCGATCGAAAGTGTGAATGGTGACCCCGTCGTCCGACCTTTCCTGAATGATTAATTAGGCAGTCAATAAAGTAGGCGGTCGATACGCAGGCGAGACTACTGGTTCGCGAACCATCTTGTTAGAATCTAGAAACCAATGTCCAGGGTTGGTTTTCTCAAGTTTTCTCAAAATGGCACCCTCTCCCGCACCCCCTGAATCTGCCCCTGACTTTGATAGCAGACTGTACATACAACCTTTTGTCAGTCACATAACTGTTTTTGTTATTGCTCGCGCGCAGGCACGCGAGCTATATAGTATTTACTTCTGAGATGTCAATGGGGAATTTTCGGATTTGAAAGAAAGCCTGAAAATATTTAATACCGACCGACTTCAGTTCAGTTGCTTTGATCTCAGTAGCAATAGGAATATTCAAAGTATCACAACCTGTAATAAAGAAAATATAAAATTTGAGTTCTGTCTTCAAAATTGTGTAGTATTGAGCACAAAGTGGTTTCATTTTCTCGGTAGAGGCTGACATTGCACGTGCATAATCTTGAAAATGCGATCCCTTACCTACCCCTCTGAGCTATATACCTGGAGGGGAGAAACTCTGCATACATTACCATGCATGTACGTGTAAGGAACGGTTCGCAAACACTTGTATAGTATGAAAAAGGCTTAAAACTTTTACATTTTTAATATAACAGCCATTGCAACATCACTTCCTCACTAGTAATACCTCTTACAATCTCATTGCGCGAGCCACATTGGTGTTTGGCACCAAATTGTACCTTGTTGTGTCCATCTGTTGCTCTATAATGTTGTCATGTAGCTGGATTTGCTGGAAGCGTTGAATTCATCTTCTATACTATTCAAAGAGGATTCATGCAAGGCATAAATACTTTCATGTTTATTTCTCTATTGAGGAGGGAAACTTTGAGATGTTTGAGATGTAAAATAGCAAAACGTGCCAATATTTGTTTTCTTGACAGTAGTTGAGCGTAGAAAGCAGTTGTCATAAAACATGTTCAGTAGACAACTTAGGTTAAGAGCACATGCAGTGTCAATTGTGAACATTATTTACTTAATCTAATTACATGTAATATGACCTGAGAAACCTTACCACATGTTGCAATTTGACATTGATAAAAATTAAATAAAAAGTATGAAAACCTTTTCGATGTAAGTAGAGGGGAACGATTTTGAATTTAATCAAGTGTTATGTAGAATTTACAGAGATTGGTTGTGATCATCATCTAGTCCCTAGTTCTACAGAGACCCAGAAATAAAACCAATACAAAATATTTCAGTAAAATGTTGAATGTTTTATTTCAGTATACAGTGGAAACTCTTTAAAACAAAATCTATGGAATCATGCATTTTAACTTGTGAACACATGAATACAACACTGACCCAAGTCCATGCTGCTCTACCCTGGGGTGGGGAGAGGGTCACTGTCATTTCAAGGACTTTTTATAAGTATAAATGCATGTTTTGCTCTTTTTTCTCTTTCAGAGTACCTGGGAAAAGCGAATCCTAAAGAGTCTCAACAGTATGAGTACAGAGCTCTCGGTGCCACTGGCCAGGAAGGTAATGTCTTATATCCATGTAATACGTCCTGTACAATTAATTCCAAGTTTTTTGCTGGAGCTTTTAAGTGAAAATTAGGTGATTATTCATTATTTTTGGCAATTCATTATTTACTTTTTCAATTAATATAAAATGTGACCTGCCATATCGAAAGGTCGGAATAATATATTACGAGATATATGGGCCATTGAAGCTGAGCATAGTCAAAAATTGTGTCCGAGGTCAGTATATTCTATCATATTAATCAGGTTCCAACATCAGAAACATAAGAAAAATGTGTTAAAGACAAAGATAAAAATCGTATCCCCATCCAAGTTCTACTCAGTACAAAAACTTTAAACTCGATTTATCTCAGAACTGTAGTTTTCTGAATCATCGCGATGCCTTTTACTAATTTGGGTGTAACTTTGCAACCAAACATCCAATAACCAAAAGCATGTTGTCATTTTAAAGCTTAAAATATCAGGTTTTAGATGAGATCAAAATATCAGTTTTGATTTTGGGACCCTTAACCCTTTGAACTCAGGCCATTCCACGTGTACTTGTACCGCTGACCCGGGCCAACCCGAAAGTTAAAAACACACAATTTAACCCCTAATCTTACTTTGATTTTGATTTTCCTTGCTTTACATTACATTTTCATTTTACACTAGTCTGAATTGTTCCAATAACCAGCATTCACAAAAGGTTACTTTATGTCTGCCAACATATTCGACATTTATGTTGTAGCCTATGGCGAAGCCACATTTGTTGAAAATTGTGATCAAATTTACAAAAATATGAGGAATTTGTCACCTCTCAAGGAAATAGGAGCAAAATGACTCAGTAATCATGGGTTCAAAGCTTCATGGATATCTTCCGATATAAATAAAACCACTGAAAATTGTAACTTCCAATGTCTGTTGAAAGGCACATCAAATTTCTAACACGTGACCTAAAAGCCAGTAAACCGGCTCATCGGGTATACGGTACATGTACACTTGAGCCGGTATACCCTCTCGTCGGGTTCAAAGGGTTAAGGTACCTTTCGATATTGCCGGTCACAAATGATGACCAAAATACTACAGATTCAGGGAAAACTATTGGTTATAACCATAAAAATGTTCTATCAAAGTTTGTGAAAAAGTATGTAGTCGAAAATTAGCAGAAGAAACTCTGCTAATTAAATGAACGTAGTTGGTTTTTGATCAAAGACAGAAAACAATTCTCAGCTTGCTTGTAAAACTACAGAGTGACATAAAGTAAGCATAAACTCCCAGGCAGGTTATATCCTGATATTTCAAGAAATGTTTTTAATTATTTTAGTAGTATTTATTCATGGTAATTCCCTCAGACATTCCTTTGAAGTTCAAGGTACATCAGTGCATGCTTGCTCTATTATGCCTGATTACCTGACAGCCCGGGGTGACACTCATATTGATCTTATACGCATGGTTGATCCTAATTTTTTGAGAAAAGGCACTTTTTGAAAGCGTGTATATGAACAAAATACTATCTAGAAATACATCCATGTAGAAACCATCCAAAAATGTACTGATTATTTAAAAACAAGTATATATACTTTTGTGAGTTACAAGAATGTGAAATCCTTGCAAATCTAAGCATTTCACACTGAATGTATCTTGTGTAAAATGAGTTTGCCATAAGGTATTCAACAAATTATAAGAAAATTGATTTGTGGGGAGGTGGAGGTGTCTAACTTAAAATGTTTAAAATATGGTAGATAAGTTTTACAAGTATAGTTGAAATTCCAGAAAAAAGATTGTTTTTAAATTGGTAATTGTAGCAAATTTCATGTAAAAAGGTTCAAAATTTACTTCTAAAATGTACTGGAAACTATGCAAAAAGAAGGTGTTTTGTCTTGGGAACTACTGTGTTTCTTTAAACTGTGGTGGTTTTGAATGTTGGGGTGACTTTGAACAAAATTTTGACAAAGTGGCTTGTGAACAACCCATTTTGCTTGATAATGGTTTGTTAAGCATTTCAACTATTAAGCAAATAAAAATATAGCTCATCTCAGAGTTGCTGCACACATTTGTTAAATCAGGTGATCTGGAAAAAAGGTTATGCAGTAGTTTTAGTTTTTTCAAGATTTCTTTTGGAAAACCATACATTTCCTCACCCAAAACAAGTTTATTGACATGATTGGAATAAGATACTTCTTTACTTTATTTGTGACCATATTAATTGTATGCTTGGTGTTTGAGAAATGTCAATACATGGAGCTCAAAACTTAGAATTTCACATTTGGTATACCCCAAAATAAGTTATAAAAATAAAAATCACATTCTGCATTAATTTTCAAGCTATTTGAGAGTTTTGAGACAAAATAATTTTGTATTTGGTCTTAACCAGAAATGGTTGAAATCCTTTGCATACTACCATCAGGCAAGAAATGAGAACAACAAAGTTCTGTTCAAAGTCACCCTGGAATTCAAAATCACCCCAGATTACGGTACCCATTTGAACAGATAGTGCAACCCCCGGGCATATCAGGCCATGGATGCTTATTCAGGAGATCATAACAGCATGTGCAGCTTCATAAACATTCTCCTTAATGAAGTTAATTTCCTTCATAATATTTATATAACATGTACTATGCTATCACCAAATCTATATATGGAATCAATATTGTACAGAGTGTCCAAAGTTATTGCATTTGAAATGAAACAAATATATATTACAACTGAAATCAAGTGATAGCTAATTCTGGTATATTTGTGGTAATTCGCTATTGGTTAACCACATTTAGTGTGACTTTTATTACAATATTCAGGCATAACATGAAATTATTCAGAAAAAAAAAATCACTATTTTTTTGTCAGAATACAATTTATGTGTGCTTTTTGTTCTGAAGCCGAAAATGAAAAATACCATACTGGAGGTTGGTGATGGATGGTCACATAATTATGTCTTTGTAATCACATGACAACTAATTTTCTAAAACCAAGGTTCCTATGATAGCTTGATATATACAGTGGTAATTATTAAGTACATGCTCCATGCTAGAAATATTTCCATAGTAACAAACATAATGGGACACCCTGTATTTTCATCCCTCCCAACCAGCATGTTATTTTTCAAAGAAAATAACATTTCCCCTTACATGCCTCAAGCCATAGCACAAGCATGAGTAAACAATTTCTTTTCTAAGAAATACACTTGAACTTGATGCAGATTTGATAAGCGGCTCATAATAACTCCAACATTTGTTGATGTTTTTCTTTGATTTGTGCAGCGACCGCTGGCAGAGCAGAAGGAGTTGAGAGTGCGATGGAATGAGATGGGCACAGAGGAACCAGGTTTGTTTTATTACTTTAATCAGATCATGCGAATGTGAGAAAGTTGGAAGTGTACATGCGTGGCCTAGCGGTGTAAGGTCCCGACTCACCGGCATTGGGCATTTTGGGTTTGAATCCAGTGGGCAGCATGCGCAGTGTCCTTGAGCAAGATACTTGCCCTGATGTTACTCTTCCACACAAGTGTCAAATGGGTAGTGCTGGCTTTCTTCAGTTTTCAGGAGGTACCAGACTCGTAGTGAAGGAGGTGTGGCATTCCCCTCACCAGAAATGTAACAAACAAGTGGAGTCTTGTCCTATCACTTTAAAAGAGAGTTGCCCTTTTTTGTAAGTGTAATAGCTGCCATTTTCATAAATTTGCATTACATGCTATACTATATCCAGTCTGGGTTAGTGGCTCTTGAAATGGTTTTTCACGTGGGACTGTCATCTGAAGAATCATTTCAAGAGCAAGTGACATATGCACACAAACATTAAGGTCCGTATGCACAAAAGAGGTTTAAGAGTTAGACCAGGTTTAAAGTTAGACCTGGTTTAAGTCAAATTTTGTTTCACAGCTAAATATATTTCCCTCAACTAATATTGTCATGTTTCGTGTTGTTTGTAATCTTGACCTTTTGGCTAAATCTTTAAAATGTTAAAGCTTTTGCAGTTCAAAAGTGTTTCAAAAGGTCCTTTTATGGCAGTAATAATTTTGACTTAGACCCGGTCTAACTTTAAACCCGATCTAACTCTTAAACCTCTTTTGTGTATACGGACCAAAGGGTTTTTGGCACTAACAAAGTGTTAAATAAATAAAAATTTGGCAGAAATTACAAATACAACCTTCTTGCATTCACATGATAAATTCCCAATTCAGACTCAACAGAAAAATTGTCTTTACCTTGGGGTCTTAAGATTGACTTTATTTTTTGTCACTGATGTCTTCAGATATGCATTGGTTACTACCCCTAAATCTCAACCTAGGAAATGTTGAAAATGATTGGGGTTAAATGCAGGGACAAAATCCCTGTGCCACAGTTAAAGCAATACTATAAGATATTGATCAAAAATGGTTTATAGTAAAAACAGCATAAAATTGAGGAATGCTACTATCTAAAAGCATTTTCAAGTGTATTTTGTAAAAAAAAAATGTTTTGCCACCACAATTGGATAAAAAGCACATGCATGCTTTCCTATACTAATGCATGTGGAATTAAATTTGGGATCCCGAATTTAATTCAACAAATGGCTATAACAGAAAAAGTAAGCATCTATGAGCCAAATCGTTTGGAGGGTATTCATATATACCAAAAAACAAACCCGATAAGCCAAAAAAATCAAAAGTCACGGGTGACAGGGGTTGCTTATTTTTAACACTTTATATTATTGCTTTAAGGCAGTGCTGGCTTGTTATGGATGTACATGGGTTTTAAATTGAGACAGGTCCCTTGTTCTTATCTGTGTGAGAATAACCATTTTGTCCCCCTTTGTTTCTGAAGTGATAGTGCAGAAACTGGAAAAGTGAAGTGAGAGAAATCTGTTAAGAAATAATTGACATGTGACTGGTCACACACTATGATATAAAATTCTATTTCAATGTTATATTATTCATTATGTTCTTCATTGATTA
>JXSR01S000797.1:60283-71039 GCA_000969725.1 Ophiothrix spiculata | reverse complement strand
AGTTCGGGTAACCTTTCTCTGCACCTTTTCTAACCTATCCAAGTGGTTTCTCTGATAAGGGGCCCAAACACAAACACAATAGATAATATGAGGCAATATAAGGGCCTTATAGAGATTCAATAAAGTATTAGGAGACATGTTCTTAGTACATCTAATTATGAAACCAGATAGTTTAGAAACCTTTTTAGACATTGAATCAATTGATTTAATGATGTGATATTTAAATTTTGCAAACTTCTAGAAGAGGTATTTATCAAAAGTTATGCTAAGTTTGAATTATCTAACTACTATACTTTTTGAAACCGATCATTTTTCTACATGTAACCATTTGTTGGACATCTGGTATAATTAAAACACAAGTTGATAAATGGAAAAGGAAAAAGTAGGAAAAGGTTTGTTTGTGTGAACATCTCCTATAGCGTTACGCGAAGAAAGGTAGCATATGGATATTTAATTAGGTTCAGCTCTTTAAGAATTATATTTGGGGTTTTGACATGGTTTAGCAAAAAAATATTTTTTTTTCTTATAATTTTGAAAATAATAACTTTCAGTGGTTACGAAAGGTCACAAATCACAAGACTCTTTGATTTATTAATGTTAGATAAATAAAGTATTACACGAACTGTATTTTGATGAACATATTTTGATATAATCAAAGCAATTATATTTGATCTAATGTCTGCGCAAAAACTTTAGACTGGCTGTGTAAAGACCCCATTTACATCGACTTTTATGTCTTCCATTGGTGGATATATGCATTTCCAGACGCTGTAGTACAGCTTTTCCTTGGCATCATGTACTTCATGGTTACCAACGATTAGTGTATCAACACAGGTGTCATGAATGCTACAGTCCTACCCATTTATTGTCCGGGTACCTATATATTTGTATAGTATGTACTTGAAGGCAATGGAGGGGGGGGGGGGACCAATAAAATGGGTAGGACGGCACCGTTTTTCATAGCTCTTCTGCGTCTGCAAAATTTCCCTCGTATATATTACGCAGCGATGCGGCGTGTGATTAACCAAATGCGTTAGCAAAGCATGCGTTCACAGATTCAAGGATATCATTACCCATCTGGTAGGGGTGTTCTGTTGGATTTCTTTTAGTGGTGATCCATAGTACGTAATTTGCACTTTGAGGTATTCTTTTATCTTTTACTATTTAAGAAAAGATCGTTATCCCGCAGTTGCTGAAAAAATCCCTTAAAGAGTTAACCCTCGTCCACCTAAGGTATTTTTTTTACTACGTCGTCACCTGGGGGGGGGGGATTACCACCCCCCTGTGAAAATTAAATTGACGTGCCAAAAGTGTGGTTGTTTTATACCATAGTATAGGGTACAGTCTCCTCTTTTTATTGATTCCAAAATCGGCCAAGGCGTTACGTAATTATTACGTCATAAAGTACTTTAGGTTGAAAAAAAAAATAAAAATCCGCTCTAAAAGTTCTAAATATCGGATTTTCATCGGGTTTTTGACGGACTTTGACGGCTTACCCTACCCCCACCTAAGGTGGTACCCCGACTTTTTTTCCCATCAAAATGACCGCAAAGGATGTAAAAACAATTACTTAGATGCCCGGGGTCACTTTCTTTTGCGTTTTTTGGGGCAATCAACGACGATCTGTTAGGGGGGGGGTAACCCCCCCTTTAGGTAGACGAGGGTTATTTAGTACACACGTTTATGCTGTATTTGCACATTTGAACGTGAACGTTAAGCTTTTATCTTTTGGTTCAAACCTGTTGTGTACTTATTCGAACACCGATATGATGAAAATAAAGTATTTATTGCAGTCCCATTAAAAATGCTTTATTTGGTAAGTAGAATGTTTTTGTATTTCCATTGAGATAAGTTGAGATATTATAACAACATCTCCGAACTTCAACAATGTTACTTTCTAAACCTGGACCGTGTTTATCACAAATTACTATATATCAAAGATTATTCCTGTACTTTTACGTTACTGTTAGTATCTTGTGTAAAGTAACAAGCTATAGAATAGAGAGAAATGGGAAATATCTTAACATATTCTGCTTTAGCTCAACCTAAAAAAGTAAACAATTATGTTCTGGAATGTTCATATTTTTAAACCTCTACCTCTGTTTCCTTGTTCTAATTCTGTTCTTGTTAGCATGTTTACTATCCATATAATAATAGGAATAGGGTGACATCAAATATTAGACACAAATTTCAATATACATTACTATTCAAAATTCGAAACAAATGTCACTCTATGTTGAATCATTTTTTCTTCTTTTTTTTTGACATCATTTGATAGCACCTCACAGAGAATCTGCGATCAACATTCAGTGCGGGAATAAGAAAGGCGTGACTTTACTGGTATCTGTTGATGACAGAAATCATTATCAACAATGCAACCTTGCTCACCCTTTAAATACAACTATACGAATATTATCGTCAGTTTTGTCTGTTTACATTTAGTATATACCGGTATGTATATTTTTTCTTTATATTTATTATGCGATGTAACATAACACATTGAGACATATCTGCGATTGTTTTTTTTTTCAATTTGTATAATTGTTTTAATATTGCTAAAAGTTAAAAGAAAACATCTTTGTGATCCGAATTCAATGAAAGAAAAGTTGTTTTGTTAAATCGCAAGAGTTATTTGAGGTGACCGAAATCACTTCAACTCAATACTTAAAACAGATAGATGTATACATTGATTAACTGCTCTTGATCCTTCTTGTCTACGTTTTCTAAGTCTCTTCTTAAAATGGTTGAATTATTGACGAGACCGAGGTAAGCGTTTCTGCGAAGAAAGCTTTACCTTATCACCTTCTTATCATTCTGAATAATATCAATCAAGATCGAGAGCGTTGTTTTGTATTCATACACTCCGCGTGTGCTGCGCGTGTCACCTAGCCAATCAGAACGCAAGAATATGAAGTACGCGGAATGCAGTGGATTTTCACAATGCACTACGCCTGTTGCGTTCTGGTGTGTGTGGTGGACGTTTAGTGCGTATGAATGTTTCATTGTTTTTGTCGGGTGATTATTTATTTAGTTTAGAGAAGTTTTGGATTTTGATGGTCATATTAAAGGGCTTATTTCTTTTCACAAAAGATGCAATAAGCTCGTAAAATGAGACAAAATCAATGCACTTGCGGTAAATTTTGATTGCAGTCCAATGCAATCGGACGCATCAAAATTGACCGCGCGTGCATTGATTTTGTCTCATTTCACTCGCGTATGAAATGCGCATTTATTAACCTATAATTTAGATATTTTGACGGATTTTGAACGTGGTGATTCATTTAAGGTATATCGCACCATTTTGAGTCAACATTGCCTAATGTCTATTTCTTCAAATTACGGAAGAAAACTACTAACGGTGATGAAATGTCCAAGGAATGTGATTATATATTTCATTGTAATACTGCAATTCAATTTTGAAGCGTACATAAATTTGAAACCACTAATTTCAAGAAACAGGGGACAAACAAAAATGATTTCTTAAAAAGTTTGTCTGAAACACGTGTATCTAGCGCATTTTAAATCATCATTCTGACGTTGTACAAGCACTGCGGAAGTGTCATTAAGCAGAAGCTTAAAACGAAGTGTAATCGTGAGAAGAATAAAAGATGGCATCAGTATATGTGACCACCCATCTCAAACAAGCTGCAAAGTCAGCTCCTAGTTATTTCCACTTTTTTACATGAACTTTACCCGATATGACACAAATCAAGTTATGGGCCATCAAACTAGTGGTAAAATATGAAACTGAGATAAATGCATCTCAAAAACAGAGATTATTTCATACTTTGGTTCAGTTTTATGAAATAAAACTTGGCAGGCGTTTTGAAGAATGCATGAATATTGTGAATCTGCAAACTGTTGATCCTCACCAAAGTATGGCCTTTGCGAGTATTTCTACCTGTTGAACAATTTAAAGTTTGCCAACTTTACGGCTGTTTGGAACTGGAAAGGTATATAGTATATACCGTCAGAAAACAACAGGGTGAGTACGTATCTACAGGAAAGATGATTGAAGATGAGACGAACAGAATGAACTACATATCTAGCTGATGGCATAAAGTATCGTTGTCAATAATACCAGTAAAATGGAATATACTTTCTTTAATCTGTGGCTGTAACGTACCTTTTTTCTAGTGTATGCAATGTTTTCCTCCGTGGAATTATTATTAATTAATTTATATTATCAAGCACACTAAAAGTAGCGATTCTTGCAATGTACAAGAAATTACGTAATTACCTTTATTTTTGCGGTTGGACGTGGATTACGGGCCACGTAAAATTACGAACAGTGCATATAGACGATAAGGGTTAACTATTATATGCTACACATGTTTGTACATCAATGTTAATTTACTTGAAGTATTAAGTGTGTCAACTCCGTCACTTTCCTTAACAAATTTATCATTTGAGTTCAATTTAGTTTTTTGTTGTTGTTAAATGATCTGTACATTAAGTATCTGGGATGAGAAAATTAATGAATACTTTAGTTTTAAATTATTTATTTACCCTAAAACCTTATTAGTATCAAAGTCAAAAGGACGACGTAACGGAGCTGACACTCAAGTCAAAACCAAAGAAAAAAGAACTCATCAATTAAATGTCAATTAAGATTTGCCAAACACATTTGTCTCATGTCTTATATGGTTATCTTTCATATCAAGCTGTTAGAGATGTAAAGAAACTTTAAAATTGGGCTTTTTTGAAACCTAAAATGTAGCATTACTCCAATTTGACCATGGGGTTTTAAAGAGTAGAGGCTACAGCCTGATACCTTGAAGCAAGGCTACTTCCACGATGCCATTTAAGACATAATGAACGATGGTCTCAGTCTGATTCGTTTGACTAAATCATCAGAAGACAGGTTGAACTTTAGAATATAAATAACCCATGTTGTAATATAATAAAGCTATGTTCTATACTCCTTGTTGTTTATGTAATAAAAATATGCTCTCTGCCGAGGTATGTCTTATGTCAACAACATAATTCATCAAGCGTTCGGTGTATGGCTGCCTTTCTTATCTTGGCAAATTAATTGAAATTTCCATCCAATGTTTAATTTGTATGGAGATTTTTGTACACGAGTATAAGTACTTGCACGTGACAGTAAAGACACATTTGCATGGTTTGGTTTACAAGCGCATCCCGACAAGCAGGCCCTTGTACATGTACAACCATCCATGACTCATAAAATATTTGTAGTAGAGGAGTCCTTAAATAAAATACTTCTGCCTCAGTTGAATTTATTCATTTGTGATAGATGGTTATACTGTTAAAAGACAGTCAGCTAATTAATCATAAAGTTAATTCTACACTGCGATTTATTGAACGTCTTTAAAATGTCAATGGCAATGAAAGGTATGCAAGATTAAATTATTAATGACGCGATCTATTTACATATTTTGAACAGTTCTGAATTTACATATGATTTAACAAACTTATATTAACAATGATTTTAAGCTGTTGCATCGTATCGATTGAATATTTAGTACAGTGGGACCAACGGCTTAACGTGACTTCTGAACCTAGGAGTGCCCAAGTAAAGTAGGAGCAGTTCCGACCGGGGCTCGATCCATCAATCTATTGAATATTGTTGAAATATCACTGGGAACTGCTCCTTGCATATTGACCACATCTGTACACATATTGGATAAAACTGATAAATTTGCATCTACATTGAATAGAAAGTACAAATGTGGAGCAAAACTTAGCCACTGAAATACCATTAAGATTTTAGTCGACTGATACGTCATGTAATGGTGTCGTATATTGCAACACTTGGTGATAGATGAATGACTCCCGAAAACTGATTGAACAATGAAGAGGTCCGGGGGAGGTTGGTGACTTGGTGTTGATGTAGCTACCTGGGTATTCTGAGTCGGTAACCACCCGAGTGCCAAAAATGTATTGAGACTTGCATTATAAGGTATCCAAATCGACCAGGTGCTGTGCAAATCTAACATAGGGTATCAAATTTGACTTCTAAGTTTCTGATGTATGGTTTATCCAGTGTCTTGTCAATATGTCCATCTATGCGCAGTCTTTTACACGCGCTATGCACAAAGAAAAGCGCGTGTAAAGTACTTCGTGTCGATGGGCATCGTGCGATGCATATCGAAAGACTCTGAATAAACCAGTATCAAACTCGTAAAGAATGATTGGATTGAGGATTATGGTGGCGAATTCTGCGACCTTCCTTCTTGATTTATCCTCACGCCAGTTTTAGGTTGTGTCATTAAAATATTTTTTTCTCCATTGACTTACACACTTTTTAAAGCAGTCTGTTGAATTTTACAGATATGCATGTCAGGATGTAAAGTATGTTGATGAAGGGCGCCACCGTTTAACTAATTTATGAACATTCAGAGGAGGGTGGTCGTGGCAACTATTGCATGGTTGCCATTCTTATCGTATACGATCCCCGGCTGCGTCGATGTGACTCATGTCCTATACCGCCTTTATAAGAAACATCGTGGGAAAATACACTTCCGGGATTTAGCAGGATTGCCGCTAAAATTATATTGCTAATTGGTAAAAAATATGATAACATATATAAAAAGTGGGGTTCACGCGTGAACCCCAACGGATTTAGGATAACATAATTATGCTAATTACGATAAGAACACTTTTGTAGTTTTTTGAGGAGAGGTAAAAATATGATCTTTGTAATTATTTTCTTCAATACGTGAGTCACGTGACCCTATAGAAATACACGTAGATCGTTCCCTAAATTTGCGTTTGGAAATCCCTCATCCCTAAATCTAGGATCTTCTCAGAATCGTGTCCGCCGCCGCCTGTGAACATTGTTAGCTGTGGCACGCCTTGACCATATTGACGTACCATCAGGATGGCTGTTACTGGCTCGATTTTGTTGTGTACCATTCCATAGTTATATGGGGTAATTGTCTTCATGTTCCGTAAATGTTCCGTATGTGTAAATAAAACACATCGTTTATAACGTCATTAAATCATAACAACCGGTGTGTCACTCTTCATTGTGACTGCATTAACTCAGCCCACTTAACAGAAAGTGCGATGTTTTGGTGGGGCCGGGTTGACATTTAGCCTGTTCAAGTTTGTCGTAAGTTATCTCATTAATGGACAAAGGATTTAGTTTACATTTGTAAACTAAATCGTAAATGTAAACTAAATCGTAAATGACAAAAGAAGTATCGAATTGGTTTTACCGCACAAAAGAGGCCTGTCAATCAAAGTATAGGATATGCTATTGTCTTCGACGAAAGCAAAAACGTCTAGAGGTTTTTAGTTGTGGTTTTTATCGTGTAAATACAAAAGGATTGTTAAGGATTGCAATTCTTAAGTGGAGATTATCTATACTTATTGACTCCAGTGAATAGAATAAGTAATGGGTTAACAAAATATTTTACTACGGATTAAAAAATGCATTGTTATGCACGGACAGAACATTTGAACTGGCTAGTTGTATGGTAATGTGCTCGCAAGATGACAAGGGACTTTAAACCTTTACAACACTTTTAATTTAGTTATATTACTTTGCATGAATGAAGTTTAAAAAAATATAAAGATGTCTAGTTTAAAAAGAAAACATTCAAGCATTTTGTTTCTGTTAGAGGACGAAGCTATAGGTTTAAAGTTTAAAGAAACTAGTAAATCAATAATGTAATTGTTTTCTCAGTGTGTTTTCGACGCTGATTAAGTTTTTGACGCTTCAAAATGTAACACCAACATAATTTTTCTACAATGGACACGCCCCAGAGTAAAGAACATCCACTTTGAACATGTAAATGTTTTTGCTCCACCTTTGGTGACTTCCTGTTCTTACAACAGATTCCGCGGTCCCAAAGTAAATGTTGACACGTGGACATACGACCGATATTAATATTGATATAAATGAAGTTAATGATTTGTGAGTAATTTTGGCCTAGATTTTTATCAATGTTGTAATCACTCGGTGTTATCAATTTTGCAGATTTAATATATGTTTAAAAGTTTAAAACCAAGTAATCAAGTTTGGAGCAATTAATTTTGATAAGATACCAATAAAGATTTCTGTTTGAAGATTTTGATGTGCAATCCGAAAATCAAGTGATCCAGGTCTTTCTTATTTCAGAATCCAGTCGTTTATACCGAGTATAATGTTTGCACACGATTTTTATAAGCCAATCATCTTTCGCATCAATCCTTATTTCGATAAGATGTCATTAATGTTGTTTTGTTTTAATTCTGCTGGTACTATGTACTTGTGTTGGTAAATAACTAGCGGGGATGCGCGCTTCGCGCGCACCCCGCTAGTTATACAAGACAGCCTGATTTTACTACCCGACTTTCCGGCACGTCCCCATAATAACCACATTTGTACTAAGTTAAGCTGAATTTATATATATCATTCCTTAATGTTTAAATTGCCCTGGGAGGGGCTATTTAGTGCAAAAGTTATTTTAGGATGCTTCAACCATGGTTAGTAAAATCCCGGTAACATCAGGCTGTATGGCATCTCAATTGGTCCTTTTTCTATGCAAAATTTGATAAATTTGATAGGTAGGCCTAATTATTTCCACAAATTCTCGAAAAACTTGGCATAAAAATAATGCATACATTCACAAAAAGAAACTCACAAAAATGGTTACATTTTGAATTAATCTGGCGAAAATATTTATATGATTTGCCATTTGCAAAGTTTTGCTTTTAGGACTGATAAATGCCCAGGGATAAATGTTGACTTTTGTAGAAATTTGACAAAAAATGTTTGATTTAGTAGGTCTTCACAATGTACATAAAATAATTTCCATAGAAAACTAGTAAATTTGTGGGTTGTACATACTTCAAATTCCCACACCTACCAAAATCAAACCTGAGTACCGCAGCCCTGGAGAAGACATACATGAAGTTGGAAATTACCACAACAATGAATAGCCACTCCGGGGTTGAGTGGTTATAAATAGATATATTGCCTATTAATTATCATAACAAAAGAAAACTTTCTTGATCAGTAACCTGACCATCAATAAATGTATATGGTTCCTTGTTTATTTTACCTCAAGGTTATAACTATAATGTAAAACCCTTGTGTATGGGAAGCAGCTAAATATCACTTCAACAGACTAATTATTCACAAACATGTATAATTGTAAATAATGAAAGGATGACACTTGCACTCTAAAAGATTTAAAGGAGACTGATTGTTAACTTGTACCTGAATGCCCCAAGTATTTTGTGACAAATACCTCTTTAAAATGTGAACCCTACATGATTTGTGAGAAATGATTGAAATTTCTAGGTTTCATATTAATTAAATTTAATAATTTGGTAAACACTTTGGTTCAGATTACATTCTTTTAACTGTAGTAGACTGTGGGCTGATTGCAGATTCAGGTAGAGTTCTCAGTTTGTAATATAGATAAAAGTTACTAAAGTATATTCTACCAAAAACTGCTCAGTTACCTTTAACTATAGATGTTTTATCCTGATTCCTATTCAATGCAGCATAAAACCAGAGATTTACCGTCGACAATTCTCAATAAATATTCTATGAATCCCCTATAGTATGTGTTTGCTTTCCGTGATCAAGATTGATATGTCACCTTAATAACAGCCATCTTGTCTTTGAACCTTATATACAACACACAATGCCAGATAGGAAACTTCGTTCATATCCAAGTAACATTAATTATTAAAGAGAAAATAGTACCCTATTGCCTGCGTTTTCGGGTAATGTTATATCTGTTAAAGAAAATAGAACATCACTCACATCACACATTCTTCCTCTGTGGCGACTTCACAACGGAGGGTGACAAAATCAGTCATGTACATAAAATAACGACAGCAGATTGTTATCTATACGACAGCCTACGGTGGCTAGTGAATACATCAGCGCCAAGTAAAGATAACACACACTATTACTGGCGGATAATTCAAATCCGCAACTTTACTTACTTGCCGTTACCACTGATTCGTCATGATGCGAGTCTTTAAGCTAGTTCAAAAGGTAAAACTAATAAAAAAAAATAAATAAAACAAACGTTTTGTGAAGAAGTTTTGTTTTATATGATGGTTTTCTATCCTTTTTCGATATGTTACAACGTCACAAAAAGTTGCATGCTTGTCACTTGAACCTGAGTAGGTTTATATTTTCGGTTATGATTCTAACAGGATAAGTAGAGCTTGAAAATCTAACATTAGGAACAGATTTAAAGTCTGCTTTTTAGATTTCACCCAGTAGCACAAGCAACAACAACAACAACAACAACAATAATAATAATAATAATAATACGTACGCTTTTATATAGCGCTTAATAACCTAAACAAGATCTCAAAGCGCAGCTGCCTATTATTTCATTTTGCCTTACCCCATATCACTCTACTTACCATTACACACTACCGTCTACAAAGCAGTAGAATACGGTGTTCAAATATTGATGTACCCCCTACCCTAGCTGATATTATAACATTAGTGAAGAAACCAAAAGTGATACAGTTCAAACGTATACATATCTGTCTTGTCAACATTACAAGCTTTTAATGACAGTTTTAGTTCATTCAAATCGACCAATATATTACTGACTTACGAAATTTTCTGTAAATTGGTGAAAATCGATTATACCGGAAGTTCCCGAGATCAGCCTTAGTATCGAGCTAAACTTGTCCATGTCTATACCACAAAAGATCTGTGTTGGCATAATTTTCTAAACTAAAATGATCAGGAAAACTTACATAGTTTTTGATTGTACCTGTATTAATCCTATATAGAAATATTAAATATTCTATAGGCAACTGT
>JXSR01S000796.1:7987-30433 GCA_000969725.1 Ophiothrix spiculata | reverse complement strand
ATAAATATGATTTTTCATAATATATTTAGACATCAGATTAGTTATAATTTGATACATGATTATTCTTATAGTGACATTTGAATTGCTAGATTGACTTTCATATAATAAATATAATATACACTCCTGGTCAAAAGTGTTTGCGCACCAAACTTTAAACCAGCCATATCTCGAGAACCGTTCATCATTTGCGCCGTATTTTTTCGGATTTATATTTTACATGTCTAAAAAACTCAACAAGAATTGCATTTATCGCATTTGAAAATATGGCGTGCTAAACATATTGTGTACTATCTTCTGCACATAACAAACGGAGTTTAAATACATAACTGCACATTTGTTGGAAAACTTTTACCTGAAAAATTATGTTCTTCACGGATACACAGTGATAATGAGCATTGACTAATAAACAACATAGGAACATATCAAAAAGTGGGTGTGGTGTATTTGTATATGGTCCAGGAAATCGGCCATTTTTATGGTTATGGAAGATCGAATATCAGATGAAACATAAATTTCTTATATTGGATACATTAAGCACCTATGAAATGGTCGTTTGATAGAATAATTATGTTTTTGCCCTTATTTAAGGGTGCGCAAACACTATTTTGACCGGGAGTGTAGAGAGTTATAATCAGTGCTCTATAATCCACTGCAATACGTCACGCACAGACAATGTTGTAGAGAGATCAAAGTGCTCTCGCTGATGGGCAATAGAGAAATGATGACGTCACACACAGCATTCATTCAGTAATACCAAATATCAACTGCAAACCGCAATGCATTGTGGGATTGGCTTCCGGACTGCTGTTCCCCACCCCCATGTTGTGTATTTTTGACCCAAAGCAAATCGGCACATGCAGGCCTATATTACCTGAAAAATATTTGAGTAAACATTAATGTTACATTTGCAATGGCGTTTTTGAATACAAACAGGGTGTTTAAAAAAAAATGTGTTCACCAAATTTTACAGTTTTTACAGATCCACTCTTAACCCTTGTCCTCTGAAGGGGGGGAGGGGGAGGGGTTAGTTCCCCTTATGTTTTTTCCCCACTTCATAAAAACGCAAAAGCAACCAGCCCCAGGCATTTGGATGATCTCTTTTACATCCTTTGCAGTCATTTTGATGAAAAACTAGGGGGTACCACCTAAGGTAGGGTTAGGGTAGGCTATCAAAGTTGGCGTGTAAGGCAGGGGTGGGGGGGTTGAAATCCTGGAAATTTTCAAGTTGCCATTTTGACAAATTTATGCATGCTATAAGACTCAAACTTACAAGACATGTTAGAATCATCATTTCCCTTCTTAATTAGCAAAAAACCCAATGTAAGTCCGTTTTTTAGAACTTTTATAGCAACATTTTGATTTTGGTGGCCATTTTGCCTTAATGCAATTTTGCCTGATTTTCCAATCTGTTTCCGTTCCGAAATATTAGGGTTGTTGCTCTTCGGAGGACGTGTTACAAAAATAGCTTAGGAGGACAAGGGTTAAATTTCAATTTTTTCCAGCTAATGAAGGGGGCACAACTTCCCCCCCCCCTTGTGCAATCGTCCCCCTACCCACATAAAAAAAATGCCATCAGATTTCTGTTAAGCCTACAATGAAGGTTAATTTCAAGGAAGTCATTAACAACATTATCCCCATTAAAGCTAAATCAAAAAATTTAGTCAAAATTATCCGAAGTGCATTTACAATTGACTATAGAAGTTTTGATTTGCTGAAAAGTTTGTTGAAATTCACTTGAACTTTCAGACATGGTAGGGGAATTAACTTGAATTAAAAGGTCTGAAAATTGGGTCAGTTTATTCTCAGTCTCTAAACAAAATTTTCGTTACCAAAAATGTTGTCGTACGTCACATTATGTGCGGCCATAGGTTTCAAAAATGTATCAACAAGAGAACGGTGTCTACAACATTGAATAAGGGTCTCTATTACAATGAAAAGGTGTCTAAAATCCACAAAAAGGTGAGTAAACCCCATAATGGTGTCTAAACCCGTTTTGGGTTATACACAGTTATGGGGTATACACAAGTTTTTGTTTTTGTCCAAAACTAACAAAAATGTGTAAAAGCCACAAATATACACACAAACACCCCACACACCCCATAGATTGTTGCCTCAAGTAATTGGATTCAAATTAATGATGATTTACAAATAGTCAACTGACTTAAAAAAATACATAAGAACTCAAATGGGCAAAACATGTTTAACTGCTGTTAAAATTAGTCAAACTCGTACTATTTCAGTTTGGACAACTAAATAATATGCATTTGAGTAAGAGAAGTAGAGAATATTGAGTGTTAAGTTGAGAAATGTGTCTGATTGATACCCAAGAGAGTATGTAAACTTCATAGAGGTGTCTAAAACCCAAATCATGTCTAAAACTCAATAAGATGTGCAAAAACCAAGAAATGTGTCTAAAACCCAAAATGTGTAAAAAAAAAGTGTCTAAAAAATTCATCGTCAAATCACTGTTCTTATCCAAAAGTGTATTAGGCTGCGATCACATAGAACTATACGGTATACAGTAGTTGCTATACGCTATTTGGTATTCGCATATAGTTCTATGAGAACAGGTGAGTCATATCAAAATGTATATACTGCACGAAAATCGAACGCGCTCGATTTCCACTATACTATACTATAAGCAACTGCACATTTTTTCGAATAGTGCCCTCTTATGTGACCCGGTAGAATCAAATTCACGTGTCCGATTTCAACTATACGCGTGCCCTGCAAATTCGTGCACCGTACACCCGAATAGTATAGTTCTATGTGATCGCAGCCTTATTGTAACTTGTAAATAATTTAAACATGGATAATTGTTGCATCGAATATTCATTGTGCCAAAAACTCTAAATTTGCCTTTATCCTTAGAGCAATACTATAAGAATTTGATCAGAAATGGTTTTGAGTAAAATGGCCTAAAATGAAGGAATGTGACTATCTAAACAGTGTTTTCAAGTATATTTTGCTTATATACCACAAAAAAATGGATACAAAAAAGGTACATGCATGTCTAAAACATGTGGAATTAAATTTGGGATCCCAAATTTAGCTCAACAAATAGCCATAACAGAAAAAGTAAGCATATTTAAGCCTAATCGTTTGGATAAGCTAAAAAAAATCATGGGTGATAGGGGGCACTTCATTTTAACACTTTATAGTATTGCTTTAATTTTTCTCAAGCTGTAAAAGTTTTGGTATGGCATTGTTTATAATAGAACAATATTTTTCACATCACCTAAAACTTTCAGGTGCTTTCTGATGTACAGAATTTTTTAATTGTTAGGTTACCCAGTAGAATCGAAAAAGATCTTCTGTTAGCTTGATTCTTGTGTGGGGTGTCCAACTTTCTGTCAATGTGGGTGTGGGGTGAACATGTACTATACAAGTTGATTGACACTTCCTCTGTCAACTCTAATTCAAATATCAAAAGTCAGATTTTGATTGATGAACCTTGGTCAGAGAATGGTTCGTCACCGCTGAAAAAAATGGAACTATTACCAAGTGGCAATATTTTTTAATTTAATGCATTTTATTTTAGTCCTGGCATAAATAACCACATCATAGTACTGTACAAATCTGTATTTAGTAACTGTTGTCTTTTGGGGCTTAGATGTTCCTTATTTTTGATCATATCCTAATAATTTCCATAAAAAACATACAAAATATAATAACAAAACATATAAATGAAGAAGAAAATTTATGGAGGAAAGACTGGAAGACCAGCAAGGTCTAATAAAAACAAAAAAATTATTTGAAAAAAAAAGAAGAATCTGACAATACTATTGATCAAACAAGACAACACTCATAAGCTAGAATGATTTTAAGTCGCTTTCAAAATTGATACGCATTTTTGGATCTTTAATCTGGTAAGAAAGTTAATTCCAGAGGAGAGGACCACTTGAGCAGAGCGCATTATCACAAAATGATTTTTTGTTTCGGGTAATATTCAGATAGATTATTGACATGTCATGTATGATAGCTGTGAATATAAAAATAGTTAATTAAAGCTAAAATAACTAAGGGACAACATGCCATACCACTTTTACCAGGCCAGGGGCCGTACCACTTTTACTTTCCTTACGACGCCCCTGATATTGGGCATTTTGTATCATATTGATTGTTACTTCTATTCATTTCAGGTTTTCCATCACAACATTCTCTACATGCCGATTTTCCCACCATGCATAAGGAGTTACAAGTTTGCATAGCAGTGTTTGCCATCATCACTCTAGATATCACAGAAACGAAATCATCATGTCAAAAAAGTTGTCAGAGATGCAGCTCGTGTTGTGTAAGTTTCTTTTTTCCAGTCACTATGATAACAAGCATGAGCAAGCCTTTTCTTAAGTGGACAAGAGCCAGGCGCCAGAAATCTGAAAAAAGCGGCTCCTGGTCCTCAAAATTTCCAGGGAACCAGGAGCCATGTTCAAAATTGCATATAATATTTTGGAACATTTTGATTTTGAAATCAAGAATTTATTAATAACATAACAACATGTTATAACAACATGTTTGAATTTCTTCTGATGACTGGATTGCTTTCCAAAAATATCTTTATGTTTCCACTCATTTTTTTCATAAATATAAAATTGTACACGACAAGACTCGGGCACTGCAGTAGGGAAAAATACTGTTGCCTGGGTCTCAAAAATTTCATGGATTTTAATGTTTTTAGGGTCAAAACATAGTCGGCCTTCAAACAAAATTTTCTTTACCAAACATTTGGTCATAACGTCACCAAATATTTGCAATCAAATTTAAAGTATGATCCGGTAACAAACATTTGAGGCAATGTATATGACAATTCAACACATGTGCAATTTAGTGCAAAATTTAATTTGGTCTCAACTCGGTGTTATTTTATTTGAAGTCAATAGACATTTTGATGTCACGACCAAATGTTTGGTAGCGAAAATTTTGTTTGAAGGCAGACTATGTTTTGGCCCTTAACCAAATGTTAACGTGTGGTATATGTATGTTTTACTATTCCTATATTATTTTTAATGTCCTTGTATAACTTTAATTGTATATGAATTTAGATGTTTTCCCCGGCTTTGCTGGCATTTGTTTCTGGGATAATTGGAGTTCATGCAAGAAGTGCTTGCTTTGATAAAAAATATTTTATGGTAGAATCTTTTCAAAAGTATGACCAGTGATTTATTTGGAAAACGGGACTGCGATTTGATACCTCAAATTTACGTAAAAATAAATTTATATGCTTTCTAATTAGTACAACCTGTTCTAATTTTGGGAATGTTATTTCAACACCTCAACAATCGAAATACACTATTGCAAGATCGCTGCATTCAAGTAAGGTGATACAAATTTTAATGTGAGATTTGTTATAATATTTGTTATGATTTGTTTGGGAAGGGAAGGGGACACTCCCTATGTAAAGTGATACTCAAGATCAAGAGTATAGGGCAGCCGGCGGGGTATAGCCTCGGAGCACATAAATTTAGTTTTTGTAGGGGTTTGTGGCCCTGATATCTAAAAACCTAGTCTAGGGAACTGAGGATTGGTTCTGAAAAGGGGTCTAGAAAACTGAAGTGACCCCCCCAAAAAAAACAAAACAATGGGGCTAAATTTTTAAGGTCTGGAAGCAAATATTTCCTAAATTTAGCTTGAAATTGAGGGTCTTGGGAACTAAATTTCAAAAAAGAATGTTAGGGAACTGAAACATTTCAAAAAAAGGGCTTGTGAACTAAACATATGAATTTCTTGTGTAAAGTTAAGAAATAGCACTCGATGTACAACTTTTTACGCTCAATGAGCAGCTGAAAACGACAGAAAAACAGTGATTTTTGGGCGTTTTTTAATTGGCGTTTTAGTTCTACTCATCCAAAATTCTATGCGCATAAACCATTTTAAAGCTTGTTTTATAAGCTACCCTGTAGTATATTTTTTAAAAATTCACTAGGTATAAGTTTGTCGTCATTTGCTTTTTTTTATCAACCAAATAGCCCAATTTGTCTGTGTAAAAGTCGTGATTTTCTCTATTTGTCCATCTTTCGCTGGTCATAACATTTCTGCACTTCATGTCAGATTTAGTGCGCAAGCGCCATCATATAGGATAAGTTATTATCTTTCGAATTATGTATAGTTAATAATGGTGGGGCTAATTAAAGTACCGTCAGTTTTACAAGAAGTTCGCCAAAAACTGTGCAGCGTTTATGACAAGCAGTCATTGGCCAGTGCTAATGTATTATGACTTGGTTCCAGTCCAGTGAACGCTCGCACATATTCGTTTTTGCTATTGTTGTACCAAGTCAATATAGGTAATAAATGAAAATCAATTATGTCTCTCTTGTTCTGTGTGCAATAAAACTTCATAATTTAGTTGACAAATTCGTAGTGGAGAAATTCATATGGATGTTTGAAGTGGGGGTTTAGAGAGCAGCAGACAGGGTGGGAGTGTCAGGGCCGTCCCGGGGGTATAGGGCGATGTAAAATGTGGTGTCATTGAGCAAAAAACGAAATGAAATTAGGGTAAAAATCTGCTAATCTGCTTTTTCTATTGTATAATTCTGCATTATTCCAGTGGCGTTCACAGGATTTTTTGACTGGGGGCACAAGCTATAGTTTCCCCCGAATGACACCACGGGAGGGGTATGATTGGATGAACATATACTACATGGTGAAATATGAACTATTTTTGGTATCTACATACCAGTGAAGATGGGAATACCCATGTTCTCTGCTACAAACTATCTTAATAGCGTGGCTGGTGTATATTGAACTAATGCATTGGCACTAATTTTAGCATTTTAAAACAATTTTTGACAAAGAAGAATATGCATTGATATGACAGGTCAATTTAACACCAGTGTGAGTTCCGTTTCCTAAACAGAATATTTACAGTGTTGGGCTGGTTTCCTTTTTAAAGGAATTTTTATTAATGTATGTTTGCTGTAATTTAGCCTGCGGGCTACCATGCATTCTTTAATAAACCAGAAATAATAATAATAATGTAAAAAGGTTCAGGCTATTCAAGGTTTCCTTTATTTTGGAGGATGACTTTTCTAATTCAGGAAAATTGATCTTTTCTAAATAAGAAAATATGATAAGCTAGTTATCAATTTCTAAATTGCTTTTTTAATCTTTAAAAAAAACCATTTTCATGCAGGATGAAAAGAATAAAAGACTCAGCCTTGACGAGGACCGTGAACCACAAGAAAGACTTAAGTGTGAACCCGTACCCAACGATGGTAAGTTTAACAACATCTTCTGTCTATCCATTGAAAAAACATACATAAATGTGACAGTTCAGCTGAAAGCAGCTGTAAAGTCGGCCTCTGGTCATATTCACTTTTTTACATATCTGCATAGTCTAAGATAAAAGGTTTAAAATGACATGTCAATGAACGAATGAACTTTACTCGACATCTACATATCAATTTATGGTCAGTCAAAGTTTGTCATCGAGTAAAAGTTGAAACTGAGATAAACACATTCAAAAACCAGAAAACTATATACTTTTCTGTTGATGGCCCTTCTAAGATGTGGATATTTTCATACTTAAGTTTTTCGTGGTCACTGCTTGTTTTCCTGGGGAAAGCTCTCTAGTGCGACAGCTCACAAGTCTGAAAGCTCCCTAGTATGATGGCTCGCTAGTCTGACAGCTCGCTAGTCCGAATTGTAATTTAATTAGGCCCGCCAGTCCGAATTTAAAAAAAGGCTCACTAGTCCGAATTTGAAAAGTTAAACAGATTCAAAATATTTTATGCATTCGTCCAAACACCTGCAACATTTTATTTAGAAAAAGAGGGTCCACTCACCAGTCTTGACAGCTTGCTAGTCCAAACACATTATTTAATGGGACAAATATATAACCTTGAAAAGGTCTTGCTAGTTTGAAAAAAAAAAACTCGCTGTTTCGAATATGAAAATAGGCCCGTCAGTCCGAATTTTTAAAACAGCTTGCTAGTCCGAATTTGAAAAATAGTCTCGCTAGTCCGAAGTTTTAAACCAGCTCGAAAGTCCGAATTGAAATAATTATGAGTATATTTCTATAACCTTTTTTTCCCCAAAATTTGGACTAGCTAGCTGTTCTCAAAATTCAAAAGTTTGGACTAGCGAGCCCACTTCGGACTTGCAAGCCCATTTTTATATTCGAACTAGTGAGCTGTCTAACTTTTGGACTGGCGATCTGGTTTTAAAATACTGACTAGCAAGCTGTTTTAATAATTCAGACTGACGGGCCTATTTTCATATTCGAAATAGCAAGTTTTTGTTTTTTTTGAACTAGCGAGCCCTTTTCAAGGATACATTTGTCCCATTAAATAATGTGTTTTGACTAGCAAGCTGTCAAGACTGGTGAGTGGACCCTCTTTTTCTAAATAAAATGTTGCAGGTGTTTGGACGAATGCATAAATATTTTGAATCTGCAAAAAATCAATTTCACCAAATTATGATCTTTGAATGTATTTTCATCTGATTATTTTTCAATGGCTAGGTTATTTTTTTCTGTAGGAATAATGAAGCTGTGGATTGTAAAAGCACTGGGTCGCCAACATGAATATTTTTGACCAATGTCCATGTAACACACTAGATGTTCCTTAATTTCTGTGTGAAGAAACTTCTCATATCTGGTTGAGTTTTATATCACATCATTTTGTACAAAATCAGTTTACAACGTTGCCCTACAATATATTAGTCTTGATATTTTTTTTTTGCATAATCTGTCACAAAAAGTGAACCAAAATGACATACCGTATTGTTTCTAATAAACGCCCATGGGCGGCAACATTTCTTGAAGGGTGGGCGATTATTAGAGACCAATTTTCAACATCAAAATTTGCACAAAATCGCTAAGTAAGCTTAACAATTACGGCAACTTACTGTTATATGGCCCCCGATAACCCGGAAGTACTGACAATTTTTCATCATTTCCGGGATCGCGACCTCATTGGTACCGTTTCCTGTTACTAGCAATTGTTGGTTAAAGCTTAATAATACACGAAAATGCCTCAAAATTGAATGTTTTTAACACTTCTCTTTGAAATTTTTTGGGGTGGGCGTTTAATAGAGACTGTGCGTTTATTATAGAAACAATACGGTAGTCATTCTTTATGGTATGTATTTAAGATTTGATCATAGAAATAGAGGGGAGTTCTCAGACTTTGTTACATACCTTGTCAGCCATATAGCTATTGGGGGTTTTGTGTACACTTGATTCCCGTCAAAATCAACTCCAGGCGTTAATACTCAGTTGCATGAAGAGACAAACGGTGCAAATAATACTTTACGCGAATGATATGCCAAGCTACGCGCAAGGCGTTTGTGAATGTTTTCAATATTCGCACATTACGAGGGGTATCAAAAAGTTTTAAACTTTACCCAGAAGGGATTGAGCTATATCAATGAAATTTTGTCAGAATAGTCACTCGTCTTAATATACATTATGGTGCAGAATTTGTTTCATAAGTAGTTTTACTTTCTTTACAGGTGGTAATTGATGTCATCTACCAACCTGCTTAAAACATAAGCTGCAATGAGGAAATTGAGACATGCGGCGTAATTAAGGGGTTTTCTCAGAGATGCAAAATCTCCACTGATTTTCTTAAAAATTTAGTATTTGGTAGATTTTTTGTGCTGATAACAAATCTAAAATAAAAAATATAGGTCACAGAGCTTGTTTTTGAGATTCAGGCATTTCAAAAAGTACATATTTTCCAAAAAAATCACCGGATTTACCACACAAAGTATAGAGAAAGCTTTAAAAAGTTGATCATTATGTGCTTGTAAAATAGTAAATGCTCCATTTTTTTAATTTTTTACATATGTTAAAGCATTTTTTGCTACTTCATAATACTGAAATTAAAAAAATAGGGTCAATGTGTTAGTTTTCACGAAAAATGACAAAAACAGACATTATTTAATAAAATTTGATTACTTTTGTGGCACATCTGCGTCTGCATAATTTCCAGCATATATATTACGCAGCAATGCGGCGCGTGATTAACTAAATGCGTTAGTAAAGCGTGCATTCAGTGTGCATTTAAATTTGTGTACGCAAAAAGGGTGCAAACAATTTTTTTAACTTTTTACTATTTTATGAAAAAATTGTTATCCCGCAGTCGCAAGCAACTGCATCTCTGAGAAAACCCCTTAGGTCCCTGCATTTTAAGGGTTACAGGGCCCAGTAAATCTTATTGGCACCACCAAAGTTTAGTTGTTTGATACCCTAGTAATGGGAGGGATTTCTGCTTCTGCTTCTGCTCGTATACTGTGCACAACGCCCTATTGGGCTATCCATTGATATACAAATTATGGAAATTGGTCCATGAATGACGTCACAATGGTGTAATAAGACCTGGCCGACCTGAAAATTTTGATTTTCATTGAAATATAAAATCAGATTTTCTCAATAGAGGATCCCTACAATAACGATCTGTAGACAATCACTTAAAGGTACATGGTTCGATTTTTTAAATTTTAGTTTTCGCTGTCATATGAAAAATCACCACTTAAGATGTTTCAATTTCAAATTTGAGTCAAATCGAAACAAACGTTTTGATTTATGAGCAATTTTGTATTTTCCATTAGCCTATTCTTTACTGTGTAAATATTATGGTTACCATAATATTAATAATTTTAACACATTTTCACTTATATCTCCGAAACGCGACATGTTTCAGCTGTAAAATTTCACATGGGTAATGAGAAAAATATGAGGAATATTTTGGTTCTAATATCTCAGAAAGTTTGAAAAAATGTTGACCCAATCGGACAGGGCTCCTTTCAAAAAGGTAGAAATGTGTTACTTTGCACATTGAAGATGTAAAGATGCCAAAAGTATCTCATAATGAAATTTCGTTCCTGGCGCCATTTCTTCTGGGTGAAGTTTAACAACTTTTTGTTACCCCTCGTAAGACAAGATGTGGAGGATCATTGGCAAAAACCTGAATTCTTCCAATTGGATCCCCATGTCAGATTAAAAATGATGACGAGTCTGCAATATGCTCCCCTTGACAGATTCCCACTTCCAGCAAATTAATTTGCTCGTGTTTGAAATCCATCAAGGGCTATGAGCATACCATAAAGTTCATTCAAAGTTCACTCGAAATACAAAAATTATGCTAAATTTTATGAAAACCATTTCTTTGCAGCAATGACAAAGCAAAACTTTGCAGCATACCGTAATGTTTACCAGTGTTTTATGCATTAAGGCTACAGTCCCTAAACGGGTGCCATTTTTGCCAACGGCATCTTTACTGCAACTTTTCACCTACTTACACATATCAGAATATCACAATTTTTGACGTACATATGTAATAGAGTCTCTAGTTTATACATGAGACTTTACTAGTGATTTCACGTCCAATATCAAGGTCAAAATTACGTCAATAAACTACTTCGAAAAATTTACACCTTTTTCGCCGAAACCTTAAAATTTTATGATGTTCGAACGATTTGCCTGTTTTCAAATTTTGACAGATTGTAGGCTTGATACTTCTTATTGAATTACAAACAAAATTTTATAAATATGCTGAGTTGATTTTGAATGATAATGTAACAAACCCGGGTTGTTTTGCCCGAAAATCCGGACGTGAATTACGACTCTGAGTTTGCTGTGTTTGAGCTGTGAGTTGCCTGTTTTAAGTATCTACATTATCTACATTTTGTCTGATATACGCATTCGCATAATTTACTTACAAATTGAGCATTCCAATGAGGCAAAAATTGCAATTTTTATGTAAACAAAAGAAAAATACGGCATTCTAATGTTTATGTTTTAGATTTTAGTTCACCATCTCAACGCTGCCTTGATAGCTCAGGGGTAGATCTCTCGCTTCGTAATGCATGACTAACCCCTGCCATAATCCATGGTTCGAGTCCCCGCAAAGGCAGTGGAAACTATTTATCTTTTCATGATTGAAAAATAGTTAGGATTCACATTTTCCTGAGCATGTGGATTCCTCATACCCTTAAATCCTTTGCCACACTGCAATAAGTGCTTTGTTAACAATGTTCCAATTCACAGCACACACAAGGTTCCTATAGCTTCATATCAATGATTTTTCATGAGTGTACCATAACATTTTCGTTCTGTCCTACGAAACTATATGGTCAATCAGGAAGATGCTTTGGATAGGTTAGGACCTTGGCAGGAATAAAATACAAAGGGGAACTTCCGTATGATAGATATTGAACACCTGAGGGCTTCATCAATGCCTGACAATAGGCCAATTGTGTATGAATTTCGCTCTTTTTGTATACAAAACAGGATAACTTTGGGATGTATCAGCAGTCTGTCTGATAAAATTGAAAATATATTTGGATTTTCTGTTCATATTTTGATAAAATAATATGTTTTGTATGGAAATATGAAATTGGGAACATGTAGAATTCATTATATTTTGTTCTATGGTCTAATGTTTACAAAAATGCAGTAATTTGCCCCGTGTTGAAGGATACAAACAAAGATCTTTGATACAAACAATTGCAAATTGAGCAAATGCAACGACCTTACCATATGTGCAACAAATGTTGGGTGAGTGATTGCTATACCTAAGAATGTTTGTAAAAATATTCCTTTGCTCAGCATATCTTCTTATATGAGAGCGCACCATTGTTAATATGTGATGAATCCACAGTTGATGGTCAAATAAGCGTGTCACGCACTGCACAGTATACACGGAGGTGCGTTAACGCAGTACACGTAAGTCAGCGCACTGTACATATCGCGTGTTGGGAACTTGAGTCTGTGCAAGGATTTGCGCTTGGGAACAGTTGAAAACAACAAAGCAACAAACATTTAAAATCTAGCATTTTGCTTCAGAATTCTGCTAAATATTTTTATGAAGATGAGTATGGTCGAAATCATACTCGGCCTCCAAACAAAATTTTTCCTACCAAACATTTGGTCGTGACGTCACCAAATATTAGCCATCGAATTTAAAGTATGAATGGGTAGCAAACATTTGGTCTAATGTATATGTCAATTCAATAACATGTGCATTCTAGCGCAAATTTTATTTGGTCTCAACTCGGTGTTGAAGCTGTTTTGTTTGGAGTCAATAGTCATTTTGACGTCACGACCAAATGTTTGGTAGCGAAAATTTTGTTTGGAGGCCGAGTATGATTTCACCCTATCTGTTAAATTGAAAATATTTAGGCTGCGATCACATAGAACTATACTATTCAGTTATACGGTGCACGATTTTACTTGGGCACGCATATAGATTCAATCAAACACATGAATTTAATGCTCTGTTACAACAGCACCCGATCTCATATTTATTTGCAGGGGTGTAACTCCCAAGAATCAATTATTTAAGAATTTCTGGTGTATTTTCTGTTAAAATCATACCCTCACACCTACAAGTAGGGATATCAACGAGAAAATTAAAGTTCCTATTCAATTTATGTTCATGACACATTCGAATTGCACTCAGTTTCCAAAGTAAAATGACACCAAGATCACATTTGTAGGTCAAGCGGTTCCGGAGATATTAAAGATTTTGTCCGAAAAATTTGACGCTATTTGAGTTACAAATAGGGGTAATTAGAGAAAATGTGAATATAAGGAATTTACGGGCGTGTAAAAATGACAAATCAACTAAGAAACTGATTTGTTTTAAATATTTTTCTTCTACAAGTGGGTGACAGTAGCTAAGTGTCCAAAAAAATTCCATGTCTCACTTCGTATTGAAAATATCCGCTCAAATTTGAGGTCATTTGTTCAATTTCAACAAATGGACCCATTTGACAAGCTGTTACAGATATACAACGGGAGTAGGGTGAATAAACAAACTCGGCACAGCCACGACGTTAATCCAGTAATGTACGGGGAAAAAATGGCAATTATATTAACTATACGTACTCCCATAACCTTTAAAAGTACTTATATCTACAATATTGGAATGATTTTTACTGGATTAATGACACGAAAGAGCGGTGCATGTGAGTGACAGTCTGATATTGAACAAAATTCACAATTATTTTAAATTATACCATCCAAAAGGACGAAAGAAAACTTTGCCGTGTTTTGCAATGTCCAGCCAGTTTTGTGCCGGGAGTTGCCAGGTATATAGCTCCAAGGATTGCTGGCGGGGATTTATAAAACGTGGGGTCTGGATGCAATTTCGCGATTTTCGCGAGGTGATTCATTCGCTGTTGAAAGTCAAAAAATATACCATTTTGATCACGAATATCTACCGGTTGTAATGATGTAAGACACTTTTTCGGAGATGTCCTGTGTCATCCAAGGATTGCAAAAGTATTGGGAGATCTCAGACTGGGGCGATGGTCTGGAGTTTCAATCGACTGCTGTGAAGTAAAAGAGGTGGTTTCCAAAAAGTGTCCTTCATAATGGAACAATGGATCTATCTCCTTTAAAATTGTTGTTTACTTTTTGCCTAAAAGTGAGTGAATCACATCGCGAAATGCATTTTTGTACAGCGCGCTATACCACCGAACAGGGCTTAATTTGAGTTTGCACGGTGACCTCTGGTCCATTTTCACACGGAGCTGCTCATTTATGAAAACATACGAACATTCTATCAACTGTAATATACTTGTTTTATGATGAAAACTAAAAAGAACCTCCCTCAATATTAAAAAAACTCAATTTTTTCAATAGGTAAATTTTTAATTATTTTAAACATTATTGAACCCATCATTCAGGAGTCTAAAGTTAAGGGACTTGAACATAAATTTCAATCCAGCACGGATTTTTATACACTAATTGACATCCCTACTACAAGTAGGCACGAAGGACAAGACATGTGTTTAACGAAACTAATGAAGAATCTGCAAGATTCTTGCTAATTATAATTTGTGATTCTGTTACTTTTTCTTCATCGTCTCTTTTCCTCCTCCTTTTCCTTTTCTTTTCCCTTTTTTTTTAACCTTTTGGCCGGGTGCCCACTTGATCCGGGTACCCTCAGGCGCAGACACCCTGGGACCATAGGAGTTACGCCACTGTACCGGATCACATAAGAGGGCACTATATTCGAAAAAACGTATAGCTCGTCGTGCCTATATAACATATAGCCATCGAATAGCGTATAGCAAAACCGTATACTTCTATGTGATCACAGCCTTAGGGTCGTATTCCAGAACAATGTTTGACTCTAAACGTAAGTTTAAATTGTAAGTTAGACTAACGTTTAACTAAACGCAATTCAAAAAGTGTTGATAAGTTTAGACATCTGTTAAAATGCATTTAACAGTTGCTAAACCGCTGTTAAATTAGACATGCTTCTGGTGTAGTTTGAGGTGTATTAAAAATATGTTTGCATGGACTGGCTGATACTTTCATTGGCTGATACTTTTTATATGGCTAAGTTCAAGTTTGATATTATGAAGGGGCTGTGGCGTAGCCAGATATTTTCATCAAGGGGTGTAAGGCGGGGCAAATAATTGTTGTTACAATTACAAAAAAAAAGTCATTGAGTGTGAACTGACGGCACTGGAGTGAAAAAATAGACCATTTGGGGCATGCTATACTGAAAAGGAGTGTAAACTATGTAATTTTAATCTGACCTGTACTTTTCTTGATTTTTTCAGGAGGGTAAATAGGGGTAAGGCTTCTTTCAGGGGGAAATTCCCCCCCTTTACCCCTTCTAGCTACACCATTGTAAAGGGGCTCTGACTTAAGATGGGGCCAAATTTATAGCTGTCCTCCTTTAACTCTTCCCATTTCCCGTCCAAGTTGTTTTATTTTCGATGGGTATATTGCTTTGTACAACAAGAACATTAATTGCAGGTGTAGTAATTAGGGTTGCACCGATATTTGCCTTATCGGTTCTGAATCGGTATCGGTAAAAACACCGAATTACCGATAATATCAACCGATAATTTGTTTTAGTAAACGACTAGTTAATCTAAGCATATTATGCAGAAAAAACAGAGAAAAACATGTTTTCTTTAAACCTGATGCAGTGTTATTAATAGATGGGATACACACTTTAAGCACTTGTATGTTATTCATAATCAAATGACATACTATAGCGAATTTGCGTAGTTCAAAAGATACCTTATAATAGCTGCACTCACAAGCGCTAACTATACAAACTATATATATTGTAATGCAAATGTGTCGGAAATAGAAATAAGAATACAAGGCATAAAAACCAAATTAAGATTTTAGAATGTAAAAACTTGCATTTTATTGCAAGTATTGGGCTATTCCAGAAATTAATGGTACACCCCCTAAAGAAGGCATGGGATTCCCAAATATTTTGCATGAATTTCTCAGTGGGAAATCCCAAAATAAATCAACGTTTTCCCTCCATGATGGTAAAGAAGACATGGGAATTCCGAAACATTTTCGCCAATTTAGTGCATATTCCCAAAATATTCACAATTTTTTGATCAAATGGGTAAAGAAGGCACGGGAATTCCCAATTTTCTGTCTTAAGATGGAACATACCCCTAAAGAAGGCATGAAAATATCAAACCTGGAATTCCCAATTTTTCCCGAAAAAATATGGATGCCTTCTTTAGGGGGTGTACAGTTAATTTCTGGAATAGCCCATTTACACCATCACAAACAATATGTGTGGTGCTCTGGCATAATGAGCGGAAAGTCGCAATTTTCAAAATTGAGTTTATGATGTATTTGAATTCTCTATCATCTCAGCTTTCCAATGATATATAATATGTCATACTTTCTTTCTACAATTTTCATTTAGAGATCGAAATATAAAACAGTCCACTCAAAATGTGGCAGTAAAAGATTGTCGCAAATCGATTCTAAAGTTACTGATTACTATAGTGTATTATAGCAAAACGCGAGCAATTACCCGTGAATTTTTGCACTTCACGGCATACATGACCTTCAAAACGCGAAATGTAGATTAACACGTATGTACTAATGCGTTTTATGTCAAAAAACGAAATTTGATCTTCTCACCATATTTTTACTTTAGCAGCCGTTTATTCAAAAACTTCAATCGCGACTTTCCGCTCATTTTCCAGAGCACCACACATATTTCAATTAACTGTTCATAAACTCATTGTATAAAGTAAAATGCTTTGATGTGATAGTGCATGGTTCGTTTTCAAGACCATTCACAACGTGAAACAATTATCGGTATCGGCCGATACTTTCATTATATAATCGGTTATTGTATCGGTTAAAAAGGCTTATCGGTGAATCACTAGGTAATGATAAATACAGTTAAGATAATCCGCTTTTCATATACCTGTGTTTCAACTGTTCACTGAACAGTATTCACACAATAGACCTAATCCTAATCATGTAAACACACGTTCAATCAATGCAATGTGTTAAAAAGTACGGAGAAGATTAAACGACACAATTTATATGTCACGTCACACTACTTTGATTGCTATTGACAAAATTAAATTTAACATCGGGGGGATGATATTTCTAGTTGTTAAACATTGCTTTGTTAGACTATTCGATGAAGCATTTAAACAACACATTCCTAAAACACCAGTCTAGCTAAATAAATTTTTGCTTTAAATTTACAAAGTTCTAACTAAACATTGTTCTGGAATATGGCCCATATTCATGTTTTCAGGAAAATTTTCCTTGGTGAAAGGTATTCAAACACCCTACAGAGTTGCTAAAGCCACCCTCGCGTGATAAAAATATGCAGACACATAGATGCATCATTGTTGATTTGCGATGAACAACTCTGTTGGGTGTTTGAAAACCAACATGAATCTTTCTGAGTTGCTTATACAGCAATCAAACACCATATTGATCTCAGTGTTTTATTTATTCCTAGATAAAAGTATCAGAATCGACAAAGAGCTAAAACCATTGCCATTTACATCATGGGCAGGCACGGAAGAATACAGATACAGAACTATTCTCAAAGTCACTTTCCTAGAAGAACCGCTGATTATTACTTTTGATAAATCTGAAGGTAAGGCCACAAATTTTTTTTTTTAAAAGCTGTTACTAGACACTTCGGGTGATTTTTAAATTATGCATCAAATTCTTTCAAATCAGAAAAACATCTGAAAAAGTGTCTAGAAACACTTGATTTTAGTATCAAAACAAAACTATCAAGCCAAGTTAAAAGTCATGCCTGCTTGAATATGAGCTATGTGTCAACGTGTTTGTAGGTCAGCGATGTGAAATATCAACGTTCTCCTACCAAGTAATGGATAAATGAAGTATCTACTGTTACTGGTGGGCACAGGGCGATAAATGGCTGAGATAGACACTTGGGTCCAAAAACAAATGTTATACTTTACGATGATTTGAATGGTCATTATACACTTTAATGTATACTGCGACCATATTACGCGTCAGTATGGTCATTATAACAACTTCCATAGCATTGTATGTAGTAACTGAACGATGACCATTCAAATCATAATAAAGTATAACATTTGTGTTTGGATCCTAGTGGACATTATGGGTCCAGGCTACACTAAATAAACTGGCGTTGCTATTCAGCATTTCTAAAATCGGCAAAATTGACTGCCTAAATGAGGACCTCAAAAGTGTTGAAGGGCAATATGTTTGGTGTATATTTTGTTCTAATCATGAAATTACATGTAGGATTATTTAAAGTTGTACTGATACCATTTTTGATCTGCAGAGTACTTTGGTTAACTTTTAAGGCTTTCCCAAAAATGCATGAGATTCTGGAAATAAAAAATATGGCTTTCAGTGATGGGGGCGGTATTATTATTCAACGCACGGTATTTTGCCTTGATGGTGTATATTTTTCATTATTTTTGGTTAAAAGAGACCATAATCAATTAAGAAAAGCCAGTGTTGAAGAAACCAGTTGCTATATTAATGAGTTATCGGGTGTGTTTGGGAAGCCATTTTGTACTGTTAGTCAATGGGGAGCTATTTTGTGCTGTGCCGCCTTATATCTCAGCCATTTTCGCACAAATTTTCACAAGTGAGGTGTTTTAATAAAAGAGGAAAGATGCACCAATAAAATATATTTTGCTGAGCACTTAAGCTGATATAAGATTAAAGGATGATCCTTTAACACATTATTACTTATTAATAGTACTAAATTATGATACCATTTTCTTATTGTTTCCTTTTTAGGATCATTGCCTGACCAAGTCAGAATATACAAATTACTGTACTCAGTAATTAAAGGTGGACCTTGGCAACCACTGCTTACACTGAATACCACAGACTTGGAACAGGTCCATGCCATGCCTAGGCCGGGAAAATCAAACTTGTACCTGCTGTTTGTGAGGAGCAATAACGCATCCCTGCTGTATACAATAGATGAAGAGTTCAACATCACACATCAGGATGAACTATTGCCTGGATATAGTGCTGTAGTTTTCAAAGACAGGTATTTACACCAAGATGCCCTGATCTTGATGTTGTATAGTGAGCACGATCATTTTTTCGGGATCACCACTTATGTATGGACTTCCAATAGCGAAATGTTTGAAAGCTGGCAGGAATCAACAAAAGAACTCATTACTTGGTTCAGAATTAGAACTACAGTGTATGTATTAACAGCCGACTTATATAATGGTGGATTGGAGGTTTTGGAATGGAACGGGTCTTTTCTTGTTGAAAAAATGATTTCCAATGATCCATTTCAGTCAATGAATCTTACTCACAGAGCCAGTGAGACACTGGATATTATGGAGCATGGAGGAGCAATATTTCTTACCCTGTCAGAAAATAGACAAGGTCACCAAGTTCAAATTTATAAATTGCAAGAAAAGAGAAGCGAAATAAGGGTACACCATGTTCAGTCAATAAAGTCATTCAACCCTTCAGATATATCAGAATCACATCGTCCGTCTCTGTGCAATTTCTTCCACATTAATCATACTCCTGCGTTATTTATAGGAGTTCACGGACTGAATTCGCTAGTTTTCCAGTACAATTGGAGGAACAAAACATTTCAACTAATGGGTACGTTAGATATGGGGATAAGAAGAATAACTGGTGCTGTTTTTTCTGAGATTTCTGGGCATTTAATTTTGAATGTTGCAGGATCTCATTTGAGATGTAGCTCTAGCCATTGTGATTCTGGGGAAATCAGTAAAACATATGAGATGAGATGAGATGACCCTTGAAAAATTATGGTATTTCTGGGAAATTTTCTATCTAAGGCCTAAAAACAATTGTTGACTTACCCTTTGCGACCGACCCAAAATTTGCAAAATTTATGTAGCTTTTTTTGTGTGTGAACTTGTGCCTATCTCAACAGTACATTTGGTAAAAATATCATGATATTTGGGTTTAATTTACAATAATATTCACAGAATGTAATATATTTACATGGAACAAACATATATCTTGATAAATAAAGCTCAAAACAATGAAATCATTCATATAAACTATTTTATTCAGTATTTTGGGGCCCATTTTAGAGAGAGAGAGAAAAAAAAAAAGATCTGACCAACCGACCAACAATTGCACCATTATAGGGCAAGTCAACAACTTTTTTAGGCTTAATCTCAATGCTGATGTTAAGTCTGAATAATAGTGATAGTAATGTTACTTATTTTAATTATCATGAGGCTTTTCCAAACAATGCGAGAAGACCATACATAAATTTTACGACAGTTCAGGAAACAAAAATAGATTCAACAATCTAAACGCATAAGATGTGTAACTTAAATTGGCCAAAGATTGAATTGAAAATTGAAATTGTATATTTTTTACCAGTCATGATAGCTATGTACTGTATTTGACTGTTAGAAGGCAAAGACAGGGCAAAGCGAGTGTTTGCTGTACTCAAATTGTTACAGGGTGCCCGGAATTGCTAAATATTTATGTGCAATTTCAATGGCATGTCCAATTTTTGAACACTTTAAGGTGGCCTAGCACAGAAACGGTGTCGGACACAAGTGAACTGATATCAGCGGTGTTGGACACAATTTCAAAGTATTTATCCCGGGCTTTTAGCGTACTTTTTGGCGTACTGTATCTTGCACTTTAATAAAACGCGATCTTACATGTGCGTCATCTTTATATTCACGCATAAGACCATGCACGTTACTCCTGACGGCGCACGGCTCAAAGCGCACATTGCTTAAGGTGTAAGTCATTGCTAAAAAAACTGCAATTTTTTGCTTGATTTTTCTTAATATCTCTAAAACTAAGTCGATGACCCTATTTTTTATTATGTTTTTTAAAGAACTATATAAGGACCAAAACATATGTAAAAAAGAGAGAAAAAACAGAGCTGTTTTTTAATTATAAGTGTTTTTGTCCGATTTATATTGATTTTACCAAATAAGTCAATGGTAAAAAGTGGTAAAACCACGGGTAAAACATAGTGTTTTTGAAATGGATTTTTCTTAAAAGTTCAGTCCACGACCCCCATTTTTTTTTATTTCAGAAATGTGATCAGCACATATGAAAACACCATATATCAAAAATTAGAAAAATAAATAGAGGAATTCTATCTGTGCTAGGCTACCTTAAGATGAAATCAATTTTTATACTATGAACAGGGATATTTTAGTAAGAGTTTAAGATAATTCTAACGGCTACGGTGTCCTGCACAGAATTTGTTTAAAATTTCACAGAATGTGAAGAATGATGAAATAAACTTGTGTTCCAAATTTTGATTTTTTTTTTCCGTCAAGCGTTTTTGAGTTACGCTATTTTTTATTTTCCAACTTCCCATAGACTTTGTACATGGCAAATTTGGCCACCATGAAAATTTCACAAAATTTGTCAAATTTCTGAAAAAATACTGTTTACAAAAGATTTTTTTTTAGAAATTATTATTTTTCCTTGTATTGCAAACTGATCACAAATTGTCATAAATTTTGATTTAAAGACATTTCTTTCATCCTTATAAAAATTACAAATGCAAGATTTCCAATGTTTCTACTTCTCAAATGTTATTGCGTTAATGTCTAGAAACATTGAATAGCCAGATTTCTCAGAATTTTTATTCATACTTCCCATGCTTCAATTTTAACAAACAAGGTGTCAAATGAAAGCTTATCAAATTTGCAAAAATCTCTTGTTGGCTTTTAAAATTAAAGTGTTTCTAGAAAATTGTATAGGTGTTTGAAAATATGCCTAAATTTAGGAGCTAAAAAATAATTTTTCTTGATAATAAAACACTTTATAAATGGCAAAAAGCCCACATGAGAATTTAGCTATTGTGACCCTTCACCAGCCCCTAAAATTTGAATGTCATAGCACATTCCCTCTTGACATGAAAATTCAAAAACTCCGATTTTTTAGGGAATTTTTAAAAAATAAAGAAAAACATAAGAAATTGGCAGATTATTATAGAACTTATCAAATGTTACCATTGTCAAATGGAAATAGGTTTTGGTTCCCATTTCCAAAAACTATTCACTTTACAGCTAAATTTCTGACATGTGTAAATAGCCGCTAAAGCTACCTTAATTTTGTTTTTTTAGCTAGAAAAGAGGCAAGGTTGTTTCATATGAGAATCATGAATTGCACCTTTTAAATTTAGAGGTAAGAGGTAATTATATTTTACTATAAAGGAACAAATTTAAAAATTTAAAAAATCCAGATTTTGA
>JXSR01S000795.1:66881-105959 GCA_000969725.1 Ophiothrix spiculata | reverse complement strand
TAACAGAGGCTTACATTTGACATAACCTGAAGTTTCTCCAAGTATTAGGTGACCGACGCCCATTGGTATTTTCATCACCAAGTGTCTGTGATTCTGGGAATTTATTATTTTAATTTTACAAAGACTTGTTGCAACCAAATGATTGATAACCCAATATGGCCAGGCTGTAATGGTTGCTTGTATGTGTGATTTTAGAAGTATTTATATAAGGCTTCCAGAGTGGAAAGTAGAAATCTGTATTCTTTTTGCGTTATCTGTTAGTGAAAATACCAAATATGCAGGTCATTCTAGAAGTCTTATTACATGAAATTGGAAACTCTCTTAAGATTATATTGTGCATTAATACTTATTGCTTACTTTTCAAGTGATCAAAGATTATTACACCTCTTAGGTATCATCAACTAGTCATTTCTATTCATTTGCCAAGCAATAGACCACTTTCGTATGTCCCAATGACGCGCACAACTTGTTAATATGGTCGCTCGTGCAAAAACTCCCGGATTTACAGTACTTTCAAGATGCATTAGGAGACATGAAAGTGGTCTATTGCTAGCTCATCGGTGAAGTGTTGCAATTCATCTGATGTTTCAAATAATTTGTTAGTGTGTGTGTAATAACGGAACTGATGTTTTTCTAACAATGCTTACTTTTTTAGTTTTATATAGTTTGTAGATTTATATAGTGTAGCATAGTAATACATATTCAAAATGTTTTCCCGTTCAAACGAAACGACAGGACTCCCTGCGACTCACTTTGTTAATAAGAAACAATACAGTCTAATTAACCAAATTATCAGGCCATGATAAAGACTCGGTAGTTTGAAAAAAAAACCAACAGTTCATTTTATCATCTCTTGCCAACTGTTCATATAATAAGGCCAAATAAAGAAATGGTTTGTCTCAAAGCTCACAAGTGGCTTGAAAAATATGGCAGAAGGCGATTTTTTTTTTTCCAACTTGGGCTTTTTATGTCTTTTTTTCCAGATCAAGGTTTTAATCAAGGGTACGTTTGATTTCAAGCGTAAATTTACATTGTATCAACCTATTTTACGCTTGATAAATCATACGAACGCTTGATTCAAATCTTTTTAACACGAGCCACATTGCGGCGGCTTTGAGACAAACAATTTTTTTTAGTTGGTCCATTAAGCTATCATAAGTTTAATGTGCCATTTTATCATCCCTTGACAAATCCAGATTTGATGTCATTTAAGTAAGGTTGTGTCACACATTTGGTAAAAGAGCTTTGCTATATGTGTTTGTTCATCTGATTTAAATCAGCCGTAAAAGCGGGGTCTTGGTACTGCAAGATATTTTTCATACTCCAGTGGTCGATTTCACTAAACAATTGTGATGCATCGTATAGCTGCGATGTGTACAGTGCGCAACTAGACTAGATTTCACAAAGACATAAAAACCCCTCACAAGGTACACAAATATTGCACAGGGAAAATTCCAACACATCACAACTTTGCGATGAGCCAAGAGGTGATCGTAAATTTGCGATGAGTGAATAATGTGTTCAGTTTTACGGTGCGTTAACGATGCGTTTTAATGTTAGTGAAATCGACCGCAGGTCATATTCTTATATGAAATTTTGGGGGCATTCTGGAGCAAGTATGAAGGTTAGGAATATGCTAAAAATCTGTTTTCAGAATTCAAATTACCGGTACATGTATTTCATTTGTAGCACAAAATAAGAGTGTGCGTCATTAACGGCTTGTTTGAGATGATTGAACACAAATGCCAAGTGTAATGTTAGTGCAAGAAAGTCGTATCTGCAATAGCTGCCATTTGTCATTAATTTTTGCACTCTGTATAATTTCCAGTCTTGGGTCTTCAGGTAACACCGTCACCTGAATACGACTTTCTTGTACTCACATAACGAATTGTAATGTTGGTATAAATTGAAATGTAGAAATTCTTTTGTGGCGTAATTGGCTTGCATTTGTATGTTCTTTTTTTTCTTCTTTTTTTTTTCGATGCTCCATGACCAAAGTCATCTTTTTTTATAAACCTGCCCCAAAGTGATAGATAAGTTTTTGTTTATTCATATATATATTGAATTATTGACAATCCGTGACCAAATGTGTTGTTTTTTCTGACTTCAAAAGCAAAAAAAATGTATCTGTTCACTCAACAATATACCATATTTATAATTGACATACTCCCGCCATTGATGGGGTAAATCCACAGAATCAGACAGGGAACGGAACTCAGAGCGAGATCAAGTAGTGTATTTATCATACTTGGCCTCGTTCTGAGTTCCGATTCCCCGCCCGATTCTTTGGATTTACCCCATCAACGGCGGGAGTATGTCAATTATAGATATAGTCTATATTGATGTGACCTGCTCCCACGAAACACAGACAAAATCAAGAAAAAACATTTTTCTTATTAGCACATATTATTTAAAAATGCTGGCATTGCAAGCTTTAAAATGAAGTATCAACCTTTTGCACATTAAAAATCAATATTTCACTTGAAAATTCTTTTGTTTTCTATTGATTTGTGGCAAGTGCAGTGGGCTGTTACTCCATATGTGTACCGCCGCGGCAAAAGGGTCCAGTTGTCGACTCCAACATGTTGCTCATTGTAGCATATCTGATGTATACAAATACCATACATTAGATATGCTACAAGGAGCAACATGTACGAGCCGACAACTGGACCCTTTTGCCGCGGCGGTACACATATGTGCTTTGGTTACTTTGTTTGGGTTTCGTGGGAGCAGGTCACATTTGTATATTGTTTTGAACTCTTTTACAGAAATTGTTAGAATCCAATCTAGTTCTGTACACAAATGCTGACCTATGTCAATTCATAAAATACTTGTATACTAGTATTTGAACATTTTTGTAGTTAATTTGTTTAATAACAAGACACCGATGGATGGTGCTCTGCACTGTGTACCTTGCCAATATGATTAGAGATGGGAATCAAAATTGGTGGTATAATTCAACATGAATAAAGCAGATATTAACAGAAGAATTTTACATTGAAATGTTGAATTGTGTTTTTTGTAATTTTAAAGTTCGTTTTCCGTAACCACTTACATTATTTAAGTTTATTTCATTTATTTTTTTTTTTTTGGTGGGGGGACTTAAAATGGGACATACTTATTTTAGCTGTTGCATCTATATGGCATACCGATGTGTCTGCGTCTATTTTGTATCTATCCGTCCACAATGGAGGGTTTGCACGTGACGTCATCGTACTCCCAACACCATTTACATGGGCCGGCAAACAAAAAGTCCTGTCATATTATAATCTTTTAGCAGTATCACGATACCAGATCACAACTGATGATGACAAGAATATACATTACATTTATTTAGTTTAATTTTTAAGTCTTGATTTGAAGTCAATCACAAGTTACAGTCGATTTTGATGTCTTGTTTACATTACAAATTACTCCACCAAGATGGCGGCGAGAACGGTTGCGTGTATCGCGTCATGCAAACCCTCTATTGTGGATGTTAGATTTTGGTAATATATGTGCCATGGGTAGATAAAGGTAAACTAAACATACTGTTCTAAATAGATTCATCAGGATTGTTCATAAAGTCAAATATTGATATAGTTCTTGTAACAAATCCGGTATAAAAATTTGGCACTCACTAGATAATTTTTGACTCCTGTCAGCAATCTTGATCACTCTGGTCTGGTGTCTATTACCTCCTTTAGCCACCGTGTTGTTTTGTCCAGTTCAGGCTAAAGGTGGCAATATGGATAAGAAGCAGGGGAGACAACATCATGAATAAAGACGAGGGGACTTGCAGACTAGATAGGATCTATGATCAAATCATCACCAAACGGCAACACAGTAATTTGGTTACGTCATCACGACCAGTTACTGGTGTTGCCAACTTCTAGAAACACCTGACCAGAGTGATCAAGATTCCTGAAAATTGAGTACCAAATTTTTATACTGGATTTGTTACAAGAACTATTTGATTCAAACATGGTGTTTTTTGCATTCATATTGACCTGGACAACCACACAACGTAAATGACAGTAAAAAAAATCAGTGACCATCCAGGATTCGAACGTGGGATCTTGGTATTTCGTCGCACATCTAAACTTATTCTCATAAACACAACAGTAGGTTTAGGTAACTTAGTTACTATACAAGGGGGTATCTACACACACAAAGTAATCCCTATGTTTACCTTTCAGGAGACACAAAGATATATTAAAATCGGTCATTAACTAGGCTATTATTTATTCATAACATAAAATTTCATGACCAAAAATTCATACACATTGGTTTGTTACATTACAATTTCAGTTTTTAAAAAATTTGGTGGTATATAATATCTTGCAGATAGATATATTCAAATACTGCACATTAGAATGGATACACTTAAAGGAGCCCCTGTCCGATTGGGTCAGCATTTTTTTTCAAACTTTCTGAGATTTTGCTACCAAAATATTCCTCATATTTTTCTTATTACCCATGTGAAATTTTACGGCTGAAACGTATCATGTTTTGGAGATACAGAGTGTCCACGAATGATTGATACCCGGCTATTGGATTTTTTTATGCACCAGTGGTTAGGGTTTTGGTTAAATCTTGTTTATTTTCAAGTTAAAGATGTCTTTAGGTTTCTGAAGAATTTTGAATTTTTCAAATCGCATGTTCCTCTGGAAAGTTAGAAATTTTCCTGAACAGTGTATATTTTGCGAATTGTAAATTTGTAATAAGAGAAATTGTTGAACTTAAATAGTCAAAAATGACTACACTGAAACCCTCTTTTACTTTTCTAAAGTTAAAACCTAAAATACAATTTAGGTTTTATTGATTGACTGTGATAGATAGACCCCATAAAGAGTGTCCTTGAGAAAGAAATAACAATTTTGGTTACAGTTAACAGCTTTACAATGATCAGTACAAATAATGTTAGATGTTACGCGCCTAAGGGAAACCCACCTAGAATCGTAGTTTGGGTGGGTATTATGGGTAGCAACTCAATATTAGGACCAGTATTTGTCGACAGAAACGTCAATGTGCGGGAGTTTGATGATATAACAGAACTGTGGTTCCCCATCTTGCCCGCCAATATGGTGTCCTGATCCATATCTGATTAAGACTATCTCGCTATTTTGTGTAGGAATAGATTCGGAAGTATCCAATTTAATGCTTTTTGTAGATCATAGAAAATTACAAAACTAAAGAAAGAAGATTTGAAATTGGTCAAGTTGTATTCATTAAACTTTACAAACATACGTAAGTGTGCGTATAACAAGTATTTATTATACCTAGCTGCATGATTATTTTTACAGATCAAAACCACGTTTGCCTAGATTTTCAATTACGTCATCGCACAAAGCAATGAAGCGTGATATTTTGATGAAACCTATGGAAAATGCAGAAGACGTATCTACTAATGTAGAAAAGATGTTGGTTTTATAAAAAATTACCATTTAGTTTTTTTCTGGATTTTTTTGAAACTGGGTATCAATCATTCGTGGACACTCTGTATAAGTGAAAATGTGCTAAATAATGGTAACCGTAAAATTACTCGCACGTAAATTTAAGTGGAAAATAAAAAATTGCTCATAAAATCAAAATGGTTGTTCCAAGTGGTTATCATTCATGACAGTGAAAACTAAAATTTGAAAAATCAGACAAAGTACCTTTAAGGTGTACCACTATAATAAAGAAATTGCACCGTAAGTATAATAACACATTATTTAACTCTTTCACCCCGTATTTAAATTTTCACCATCCGTCCTATTTCGACGGAAAGCCGCTCCAATGGCTCACAAACACCTCACTTTATGATAGCATCGATAATTGTATAGTGCCAGGCTTGTACTCTTTTCTAATAAAATGATGGCTCTTTTTCAACTGCTTGCTGGTGATTTTTTGACCAATTTAAAGCAATTTGAAAAATTTTGCAAGCTGCTGTGATCGGCTTGCCAAAGTGAAAGAGTTAAATGTTGAAACTACATTTAGAACACACTTAGTATCAGAAACAACACATTTTTTATTTTGCTTTCACACATCAGTTGGAGTACATGGTATGTGTAAAATGTCCATTTTTTATTTTTAGCCATTGTTTTCTTAAAGGTGCAATTCATGATTTTAATGTGGCCTCTTTTCTTGCTAAATGAAATGAAGAGTACAACATAAATATATACTGAAAATTTCACTTGATTCCGACCGTTCGTTTCCAAGTTACAAGCTTTTCAGTATTTTGAAAATCCCCATTGACTACTGTGTTGTAATTACTGTCGGGGCCCCGACAATAATTAGAAAATGACACATTTTCTCACTTTTCTCAAAAATGAAAGCACATATGAAAGAATGGTTTGGGGATCGTAACATATATCACTTGAGGATTCTTATAAGCTAAAAAACCAATTTGATAGAGGTGACCTTGAGGGTGAAATTGAAAAGTGGATCATGAATTGCCCCTTTAAATAATATTCGATTGTGATAGTCTCTGCATATTAAAAATCATTTTGGTGTAAACTTAGGTTAGGTTAGATATTTATATAGGCAATTTTGCATGAAGTTCCAATGTTTTGTGTATTCCTCTATCAACAGGGATCAGATCTATACTATAAAACATACAATCGGTCACTCTACGGTCTATGCTCTAGGGCACAAAAATACCACTGTGATGCTACATATTTTACATCTACCATGTGTCTCATAACCTTGGGGTGTTTAAAAAAATTCTAAGCTTTCCATTGTCCATAAAATGAACTTTCAATTACAATTTACAAAGTGTGCTTTATACGGTTTAGTAATATATTCAAATATTGAGATGCAAATTTGTACGATCATGTAAGTTCCCCTTTTAAGAAATGCCATTGGGTATTGACTTTGATCTGCTTATTCACCTAAAACAGTGTTAGCTTGCTAACAAATTCATTAATTCAATATATTTTTATCTATGCTGAAAAAAATGAACAAATTTGTTGACCCATTTTGCTTTCATTCAAAAACACCCCTGCTCATGGCCAAAAATCATGAAATTGGACCAGAAAAATATGCAACCAAATATTTGATAGAGCACACCTTTTGTTTTAATTTATGCAACCTTTGCATACTTTCTGACTATCCATTAAAATTGAGAAAATAACACACAAAGATTGCAATTTTTTACTGGGATACCCGTATTTCTAAACCTTTTGCCGTTCTCCCTGCTTGCATGTTTTGTAGACCGGTGGGTGTTTAAATATGATCGCGGTGTTAATTTTCATCAACAGGTGGCAGTATTACAGAATCAGTGGCGGGAAGATTTTGACAAAACGCGCGCATGGTATCTAAGCGTAAGATTTGAACCTAATACGCAAATCGCAACGCGCGCACTAGTTTTTTACGCACAGTCTTCCCGGTAAGCGCCGAAAATAGCGCGAAATAGTAACGAGTTACTATGAGTGAGTACTCCCGAACCAAAGGAACTTAAGGTAAAAAACTTTTTACGTGTGTTTTCCTATACTACAAAATGCTGATTTTTCACATATTTGCTACCTGTAGAATTTTTAAATATTTGGCTGGTCAATTGTGAATGTCAAGTGGATGTCAAATCAAGAAAAAAAATATGGGTTCACCGACTGTTTTAAGATAGCGTGAGATGAAATTATATGGGGTTAAATCTAAAAAAACAATTTTCATCATCGGAAATGTCAAAATTCGGTTGTATAACATTGAACAGATAAAAGAAGTTAATAACACCAAGTAAGGCTACTGAAACTTGATTATTAGTTTACTTCCCGTCACATTTTTTTCCAAAAAATACGAGGTCATGATTTCATTATTCATTATTATGGAAAATTTCATTATTGTCAAAACTTTGATTTACATGGCTATTACCTATATTGTTGATGAAAGACCATCTCAAAATTGATATTAATGCTTAGATCATCATTATAGACATTTTGCAACACATTGAGAAAAGATTTGAATTTGTTTTTATGAAAAGAAATTTGAATCAATAGAAACATGAGGCAATCCTTAAATGTTCATTATTTACCACATCCTCTACCCCTACAACTAAGAAATACTGCTCATAACGATCAGCAAGGGATGTTAGACATTTTGAGAGTTTCAATTTTGATTATTTCCATTTCAATTTTCAGATAATTGATTTTTTTATGAAAATAATGAAAGTTTTGGTCAAATTGAAAAGGTTATGTGGGCGGGTGACGGGAAACTAATAATTTCATTACATAGGCCTAATCTAACGTTCGACTTTTCAAGCTATCGTTCATTAAAAGAAAAATGACTTCATCATATATGACATCATGGCACGCTTAAATGGTCGTTGACCCCCATTTTTTATTGCTGAATTTTAAAGTTTAGACTCTTATCTATTAAAGGAGCCTGGTCCGATTGCCTCAACATTTTTTCAACATTTTTGAAATTTTGGTACCAAAATGTTGCTCATATTTTTCTCACAAGCCATGTGAAATTTCACGGCTGAGTTATGTTCGGTTTTGGAGATATAAATGAAAAAGTGTCTAATTATGGTAACCATAATTAATTTTACATAGTAACGTATAGGCGGCTCTGAAATACAAATTTGCCCATAAAATCCATGCAGTCAATGCTCTTACACCATCTGCCTTCAGAGAAACAGCACTACCAGTCATCAGGGTGCTGCATCCTCCACCAGGCTCATCTCTCCTGTAATTCTTCAAGTTTTGTATATAGTGCACCCTCAGTTCATCGTCGTCGTCGTCGTCATTCTGTTATTTGATCGTCTTTTCCTGATTTGTTTGGATACACTGCACCACTGCACTGGCCTTGACGTCACTCCGCACCATGTACATAGTACAATCCTAGTTTAGCAACAGCAGTGCTTCTTAGGATCAACGCATCAAGTATCAAGTAAATCAAAACGGTTTGACAGATTAAGCTGAAATTTGAAATTTAGACCGATTGAGTGGTCATCTTTCATATGACTTTGAAAATTAAAATTTGAAAAATCGGACCAAGCTCATTTAACTGACAAAAAATAAACAAAATCTACAGGTAGGAAGTTATCACCGCGATCGTCCTTAATCAGGCATCATAAGACACAAAAAATAAACAAAATCTACAGGTAGGAACTTATCACCGCGATCGTCCTTAATCAGGCATCATAAGGCACAAATAAGTAATAAGGCACATATGTGTTACAAGGCACAGATGTCATAAGGCACAGAGGTTACTGTACAACCAGAGAATCATTTTTAAAGCTGTTAGTCAGTTCATGCAGTTCCTATCAAGTACCCCCTCTGTGATTATTGCCACGGATTAGGCCAAGAAAAAAAATGTGTGCATGCCCTTTCCTGACCAACCCAAAAGTCACCAAAATCCAGGGCCAGGTTTTTTTTTGTGTGTGTGTGTGTTTTGTTTTGTTTTGTTTTGCTTTAAAAATACACTCCAGAAAATTAAATGTTTGCAAGCATTTTCATTGCAAAAGAATGCTATTGCTTAACAAAATTAGTTTACAGCATTCTGAAAGCCCAATTAGTTCATCTTACTGGATGGAAAATTATTCCAAAATCAATGTACATCATGGAAATGGATGTTTACTTTTGCTTCAGGTCTTAGAATGTCAACATAGTGAGCTCTGCATGATTAAAAAAAAAGATCAACCTACTGACCCTCCTGATTTTTTTCATGAAAGGGCAAACAATTTATTTTTGGCCTTACTGCCTCTGAAATGTGTAGCTTGCAGTGCCTCTGATTGAGTTAGCAGTATTACAGGAGTTCTCCAACATCAATGGCATAATATCAGCCCGGTAACAACATACATCAAGGATTATTTTTGATGCTACTATACAGGCGCCGATAAATTCTGTTGACGTTCCCTTCAAACAAGTCTCTGTGCGATTGTCCCGTTAGTTCATGACTCCTTGTCGATAGATGATGACCTTCATTGATATGAGCTGATATACTGAAACAAGATAGAAATATTGCGACTTATTATAAACACAGAAACTTTGCCGGCAACAGGAGCTTTGGAATTTGATGTAAAGTGCAGTATTGATCCCAGATGTCCATGCTCTATTAACGCCCACCCTCATCTATTTTTGAAACTGAGCATGCAACTTGACCACATTTTGAAGTTACTAAACCTGGATGACCCCATTTTTATTCATATTATGTGCCGAATGACCCCTTATTTTTGTGCGCAAATTTGTACCAGATAACCCTAATTTTCATTTCTTGGAGGAAGATAGTGAAAGCCAGTTGCGTAGCCAGCATAGGGCAAGGGGGCAGATTCCCCCCCCCCCCCGTGACAAAAATTGACCGGGAAACTGGGAGAGCAAGTGGTAAAAATCAGGAAGGACAAGGAAACTGAAAGAGCAGCTACAAGACTGCTAGACAGGAAACATGGGGAAAGGAGAAAATGTGTCAAATTATGTGGAAAACCTTTTTTTGCTTGTCAGTTTTTAAAATTGACTTGAATTTATTTTGGGTGTACGAAAATGGAATTTTTGCAGGAAAATTGGGAAGAAATGTGAAAACTCCAGGAGAAAATCTGGAAAAATCAGGACGAAATGTCTTCCCCCACCCCCGACAAAAAAGTCTGGCTACAGTCAATAAATATCATTCCGATCCACTTTAATGAAGTCATTCTGAAGCTTTCAGAGAGAGCAAAATTCACTTCTGGTTTACAGCACCTTTTTTTGATGTATTTTACAAAACTCCATAATTGTACTATTTTCTGCAATTACTATGAACAATATGTTACCAAACTGTAATTTCTGTATTCTCTAACACTTAGCTTTGTCATTTTGAAGTTGTAAACCTTTTTGAAATCTTGTCTTTGAATAGATTCATCAGGATTTGTAGGATAAAATATTATATAGTTCCTTTGACTAATCCAGCATAAGAAAATCGACTTACATGAACGTTTTGGCAATTGCTGTTGCCTTTATCAACACTATAGAAATAAGAAAAAGGGGGAGCACCACCATGATTAAGGATGAAGGACAATATTTTCTAAATCACATTTATGATGAGATACTGCAGAAAACACCGAAAGTGAAGTCAACTGGCAACACCAACATCGTCGCCAAGAGACATCAAACAGTGTCAGTCTCATCACAGTGTTGATAAAGGCAGCAGAGATTGCAAAAACGTTCACGTAAGTGGATTTTTTATTCTGGATCAGTCAAAGGAACTATATAATAATGAACTCTCTTCTATTAGTGGTTTGGTATGGTATCCTGAGTTTAAAAATTCAATTCAAACTTGGAAGAAAAGTTTCAGGTTATAACAGATGTCAGCCACTGAATTTGAAACTAAAAATGTTTCAGATGTGACTAGGGCTGGGACTCATTGCTTGCCTTCTCCATTCAGTAGGGCTGCAAATTCAGTGGTGGATTGATTCAACAAACCTTAGAAATAAGAGTACCTCCTATCCGTAGTATCCAGCAGTGACCTGGACAGTGCTGTACTATGACCGCTATTTCTTAACGTTGACCTCAATTCTGACAATGCTTCTTCTGAGGTTACAGATGATACTTCAGAATCGGAATTCTAAAAAAGAAACACAAGTGAAAGTTTAGGAAATAATCAGGAATATAATCAGGGGATAGGAAACAAACAGGAGTATAAAAGGGGGACTTGGTACTAAGGTTTCTGTCGACATCAATGTCGACATAAAGTATATCTCGACATGTCGACATCAGTGACATCTCATTTGTCGACATAACTTGGCAAGTAAAATTCCATAAAAACTTACGTTTAATTGTCAATGTATGACTGTTTATTAGCAATTGCCCTTTAAAGTTTTACATAAATAATTTAATACTTATTAGTTGTTCGTCATTTACAACCGTTTAATAAAGTTATTACGATGGTTCACAATAAAAAAGTTACAAAATATCAATTTTATATCGTCCGTATTGTTGTACACAGAAAGAATGTGTACATAACCATATTTTAAGTCTTTATCTAAAACGGGTCATTAAGCTTATCCAAACAATTTTGTTTTTCCGACAAAAAACAACTCTTTGATATCAACTTTATGTTGACGTCGACAACAAATTATTGTAACATCATGAAATGAAAAAACAGTCTCGACAGAAACCTTACTTGGTACCCACTTTCACTAGGTATACTATGGTCACCATCAGTGCTCGGAGGCCCCCTCAAAGGTTTTTGAGGTTGCCCCAATTCGACCAAATCTGACAAAGTTGAAGAGGTGCCAGTGCCACAATCACTACATGAGACTAAATAATAAATTATGAAATAAGCAGGAAGAATCATTTATCTTACACAATTCTAGAAACCTGCACCATAGGGTCTTATAGCGGGAACATATGGCAATCACTTAGGTATTCAAACATGCCACAGAGTTGTTCATCGCGAATCAACAACGATGCATCCATATTTTTATCGCGCGAGGGCGGCTTTAGCCACTCAAGCGTGATAAAAATACGCCGACGCATCGGATGCAGAGTTGTTGATTTGCGATGAAAAACTGTGTGACGTATTTGAATACCTTTCAACAACCTATGAATTAAATTCTACATGTTTTCAATTTAACAGATAAGCCAAGCCTACTCATCTTCATAAAAAAATATTTAGCATATTCTGAAGCAAATTGCTAATTTGTGAATGTTTGCTGCTTTGACGTTATCAATTTTTCCCAAGCACCAGGCTATTGCACGTACTATAAGTGCCTGATGCGCGATGATCAGTGCGCCGACTTTTGTGTACTGCGTAAATGCACTTCCGTAAACGTTGTGCCGTGCGTATCCCGCTAATTTGAATATCAACTGTGGATTCATCACAAATCAACAATGGTACGTATAAAGAGATACAGTGAGTTGTTGAAATGGCAATCACATCAAGATTCCATGTCGCCACAAAAGAATGGAACTACGGAATCAGTATCAGCATCAGATTACAATTAGTTAAAGGGACTAGCCTAGATTCCACCAAGAATTAAAAACTTATGGAAATGCTTTAAATAAAGCTTTAAAATATTGTAAAATCAAAAAAGTGCAAAAATTTACACACGAATGGCTCAAATTGAGAGAGAATTAATTTACAATATATCATTCTTTGATGATGGTGTGACTATCCTGTGTTTCCTAAATCCAAAATTGGTACCTCGGATGGATTTACCAGATAAAAGATCAAACAAAGCTCCTGGAGACAGTTTAATACATATTAAAAAAGAAACAATTTCATTAGTCTCCTGTACGAATAGACTCCTTCATGGGGTATGCATGTTATGCAAGTACTTGTATCATTGATTGATTGATTAAAAATCATTTGTTTGGCCATCACAGGTGTAGAAACAAAATCTTTTTCACACCACTTTTTGGCGCCGGCGTAAAAAATTAAAGTAGGTAAAGAATCGCAATTTTCTCCAATATTTCTCAAAATCATGGACAACTACTTGTAGGTTATATTACTATAAATATGTTCTATCGATTCAAGTAAAAAAAAATGTAGTTAAAAAATTAGTGGTCCCTTTAACAAAAACAGAAACTCAAACTCAAATATGTTAACTTTTTCTTTGTTTGAAATGTAACATTTCAAAAATTATGAATCTGAACGGACATACTATAGATAACTAAAAAGTTTCCAACAGTTTTTTAGTTACGCCTAAACATCGGCATCAAAATTTTATAATCATAAAATGCCAATTTACTCAAAATATATACTTTGTCCAGTCAAACCAATATTAAAACTCTTTACCAAATTTCCTTTCAGAAAATGTACACTTGTATGTACTTCAATCAAATATTAAAACTTTAACAAGCAAAAACCTCTGAAAAACAGGGGTTGAAATCCCGGGGGGGGGGGCACTCACATATGGGAGTAGGGTATATATGTCCGGCGGTCAAGACCCCCTTTTTCAGGCCGCCAGGCCGCTCACTAGATCCCCATTTTCAGCATGATTCAGTTCTTTTGACCCCATTTTTGAGAAAAATTACCAAATTTTAGCTCTAACTGCAAAAATTGCGAAAATTTCAGGCTCAGGAGGCTATTTTTGGCCAAAATTTTAGTTCACTAGACCCCCAAAAATCGGTTTCAAAGGTCAATTTTTTACAGAAAATCAGTTCACCTGACCCCAATTTCGGCGCTTCGCGCCTGACATACCTACCACTTTCAAAGTTGAGTGCCCCCCCCCGCGGTTGAAATTCCCTTATTTAAGTATTGCAGAGCGTTGCACAATCACAAGTGCTTGACACGTTCTGTGTTTTGTGCTCATAAGCACACCATGTAGGACACTGCATCATATGGTCAATCAGAGCTTGAGGGTGTTTACAAAATGTGCCACAACGTTTGAATCAGAGATCCAAATAACACAAAACAAAAATCTTGTAAAAAACAATCAATTCAGATCCATCATCTTCACTCTGTCAGCTGTTGGCTATTGTAGATGTGTTCTGCCCCCTTCCCCCATGGAAAGCACTTCTATGTACCAGCACAACAAATCTATGGCAGGCTTCTGGAATAGTATTTGAACAAATTTACAAATTTGACAGCCAAAATTTCAGATTTCATGAGTTGAAATAACTGGAATTTTAACAATTTGCTGCGCCTTCCATACCCTCCAAATGGAAGGGGGAATTGGAATCCTGAATTGAATTTCAACTGGAAGTGCCTTATTTGGACATGCCTTCCATAGGGGGTGCGGAATACATCTGGAATAGCCCATTTTACTATCACACTCATAATAGTTTAACCATGCTATCTGTCGAGGGCTGTCGACACTGGAATCAAAATTGTCAACTTGAAACGAAAAAAGCAACTCTTCAAATAACAAACAAGTACAAAAGTCAAAACTTGGCAACAACCTTTAGATACTAACCCTCCACAAAATCCAACAAGCAAAAATTAAGAAATTCGCCAAGAAAGTCCAAATACGTCATAGACGGGGTCTACAGATGGGCACGAAAGTGCTGTCATGGCAGGCCATATTCGGTGGCTTACCATAACTGGACATTGGACCGGTATTCGATAGGTCGGGATTCGACTCCCAGGTGAAACAGGAAATTTTTGTATGACATATTCGGACTTAGATAGTTTTTAAGCGTTTGGGAGTTAGGGTTATAATAGCCTGCTCAAAAAACCCTTGCCTTAAATAATCGCCTTGGTGATTTGATAATTGAGCTTGTTTCACTTGGTAACAGTGCAGGTGATCTGTAAACAGAACTTAATTCACTGGGTGTTCGGGTTGAAGCTAGATCTACTGAGCTAGGCAGTCTGGCTGGTGACATGTATTCAACATCAGAATATTCCTGCAATTTAAAATGGTTAACCATACACACAGCATACATTTAAACGAAAATCTGTTTAATCAAATGACATCCTAAACAATGTTGTCTTTCAGTAACTGTTTTCCTTTGCCAGAAAGGGAGGAAGCCCGGGGGCACTCAACTTTAAAAGTGGTGGTATGTCAGGCGCGAAGCGCCAAAATGAGGGTTAGGTGAACTGATTTTCTGTAAAAAATGGACGATTTTGGGGGGTCTAGTAAACTGAAATTTTGGCCAAAAATAGCCTCCTGAGCTGAAAATTTTCACATTTCCTGAGCAAGTTTTGCAGTTGGAGCTAACGTCTTGTAGTTTTCCTTCCTCAAAAAAGGGGTCAAAAGAATGAATCAGGCTGAAAATGGGGATCTAGTAAGCAGCCTGGCGGCCTGAAAAAGGGGAGCTTGATCACCCGAAATATATATCCTGCCCACATATGTGAGTTCCCTCCCCGGGGAGGAAGCCAAGTCAAAGTAGAGCAGAGCTGTAGGTGCAAAGCATTATAAAGGGTTTCAGACAAGGAATGTTTATAGGGGAACAGCTATTCACCGCCATTTTGATTTCACCACCGTCTAAATCCTGAGGGACGGCAGCCATCTTGGATTGTCGCTCACGGAGGGTGAGCTATTGTACCTCCGGCGTTCTACAGTTCCGTGTGCCACACTTTGAGTGTCTTCGCAACGGATTAGGGGGAAAATTGGCGTACTTTGATCAGAGCAAGCCTCATTACACGCTACTTGAAACACTAGACAGGGTTTGCGCGTGAAACAAAATGCACAGGGTGTATATATGCGTCAAATGAAGATTTACACGATCTGCCTGGATATCGGGCCAAACTCTGAATATATCCGAAAGTACAATAACTCTACAACATGAGTGACACAAGATTGCAGCATATCCCGATTCCTGTATAAAAATTCCTTGGTTTCAGATTATTTTTGCAGCAAATACTCATAATGTTGAGGGAAAAAAATCACCATTCTGCAAAAAATAAACATATGGCCCTTAATATACAGCCTTGTTTAATTACTTTGGGCAGCCTGGCTGGAAAGTGTATAGTCCAGCTCATACAGTTTATAGAATTACTGTACAGTTTATTGAATGGTAAAACCACAGCAAAACAAAACTCTTTTTTTTATCATGCTTTTTATGATTTTGTCTGTTTATGAAATGTTTCACATGTGACAGTTGTGGGATAGCAGAAATCAAGCAGCTCCCTTTATTTTTTACAACAAAATCTTCTCATTTTCCACGATATTAGTGCATTCATCAACACGGACCTGCATGGTAGATCATCATATCACTGTTCGTATCCACAAACAAAATCAGTCCAACAAAATTGGCTCATCTTACAGGTGTTGTGTATTTTGTAAACATAATTCTTAAACAAATTCAATCTCAGAAATGTTTGTTTTGATGTTTTTATGGAATTTAATATCCTATATAAATTATGCATTTAACAAGTATCGCTAGGTTAAATAGATTCTTCTCTGAAAGGAAGACTAGCTTGTGTAATATAATCATTTTTATGGAGTTTTATTGACAACACTTTATTTATTTTTTTATATTTTGGCGACATGCCAAGCAAGAACCACAAGGAAAACAGCCCATTGCGGGTTCCCAGTCAAATTCAGTTCATGGAAATTAAAAAAAATAGGCCAGCCTGCCGAGTGTCCAAATTTTTTTCTTGGGAGGGCAACACAACATTTTTTTATTTTTGACCTAATGATCATGATGAGGCATCATATGACAGTCTCAGACTCTAAATACTGATCACTATTAGCTGGCATATGTGACATGAATGAAGTATAAGTGTATAGCGACCATTGAAAAAATCGTTCAAAACCTACATGTAAATTAATGTTTGTAATATATACTTACAAAATCATGATCTAATGCCCTCACTACCCTGTTGTGTATGTGGTCAGATGCTCTAGGTGATAATAGAGGGTCTCCATACCGATCACGCAAAGATGACTTTACAAGAACGGGACTGAGAGATCGAGCTCTTGATGGGCTCAACGATCGCAGACTTCTAGTAGGTGACCTTGATAACCGTAACCCTGGTGATGGTGACCTTGATAGCCATAGCTGTGGTGATGATCGTCTAGGCGACCTTGGTGAATATGGTGATGGTGACCTTGACAACCGTAACCGTGGTGATCTCCTTGGTGATCTAGGTGAGTATGGTAGGCGGCCATATTGGACACTGGGTCCTGGAATGGGGTCGGGCGACGTTGAAGAGACGTTTATGTTGTTTATACTTTCAATTAGATCTGAAATCAAGATATAGAGAATTTCTAATATGTGATAGCTCACCCCGAAAGGGGGGACTTTGCAGATGATATCAAATTTGATTTTATCATTTCATCTGTTACAGCATTTTCAAAGTTATCAAATAAGGCCTTACTTATTGAAATTGACCAAGGCGATTAAATTTTACAACAGAAAATCTGCTGGAAATTCTTTATTTTTTGCTGCCTATTTTCATCATTTTCTCAAAAAGTGTTCTGTTGCAAAGTCCCCCCTTTCGGGGTGAGTCATCACATATGGTCTGGAAAATATGTCAAAGCTAGATTACACTGAAAATATGATAGTCAAGTCCAATCAAACATTAATATTTTGACTTTTAATAAAGTATAAGGTAAAATTCTGATAATGGGCAATGTAATACTACTACTATTTATCATTGCTCACCTTCTGTATCTTCACTAAGCTCTCTAGCAATCTGTTTTCTTAGCCATACATCAGCCTCTGATTTAAGGTTCCCATTAGTCTGGCAAATTATATAAATGAGATGGAAATTAAAAAGCATTTCTAATTATACTTTCATTACCATATTTCACAATACAGAAACAATACTGCATCATTAGCCCAAACCTGCCTGGACCATACAATGACCATACAATAAAATTTCAGCACACAGTATTGTATCCTGAACTGCATGGTGTAGGATTACAAGCACAGTCATTGCAGGTTCAAGTTCAAGTTCATGCATGACTCACACATAAACCTTGTAGGTTTTGCTGTATGGCCTAGGTCTGAATAACTTGCATGTTTGCCTGTGTGGTGTAGGATCCTACAGGGTGGATCAAAAAACTTAGAACCCAAGTTCAAGGTCGCATTTCAGACTGTTATAGTATATCAATCAACTTGAATTTGCACAGGAATTATTGTTAATTTCTTTTTAACAATCTCTGAAAGTTTTATGCAATTAGCATCATTAAGTCTTAAGATACAGCTCTTTATGTAAACCGTCCTTCAAAGTGGCTTGTCCACGAAAGTTTTTCTTTGTTTTTGTCTTCAATTTGTTCCCCTTGCTTTGCACTGTATTTGGTTCCACACGTGTTGTACTGCAGGTTAAATTATGCATGTTTATCTGATGAAAGTGATTGATCATCAATTTTGAATTGAATGATGTACCTGACCATAGCTTCAAATAATGGAGCCCCAGTTTCAGCAACGTAATGGTGCAGTTCAGATTACTGGTTCATACAAGAGCCTCTAAACTCCAGCTCACGTAATTTTTGATTGTTTGTTTGTTTGTTTTCGTTTGTTTTGTCTTCTTCGGTAAATGTTTTCCAACAGAGTGGTTAGACTTAGTCACTCAATCGTTGTCAGATAGATTTCAGGTCCTTAGGTGCAGTAAAGTGACGAGATTACATTGAAAGATCAGCTAGGAAAATGCCTTGAAAACGCCTTTAATTCAAGCAGGGAACGCCCGTAACACAACATGCAGTGCAATACGTGCAGGTTAGAGTACTTAAATTGATTACACAACATTTATTGAAGTGTTTAAGTCAGAAGGAGAGAGAAGCAACCGTGGACAAGCCACTTTGAAGCAATATTTTAATAATGAGCTGTATCTTGAAAACCAATGATCAAAACTTGATCAAAAATGCAAGAATGGTTTAAAACCTATCCCACATGATGCCTTTGACAACTGAGGGTGATAGAGTACAATTGCTAATTAAAAAATGACTTTGAAACTGGGTTTTGAGTTTTTTGAACCACCCTGTATATGCAATTTGGTCTGCCAGGGTTAAGGTTAAATAAATAATTTTTTTCTAAGTTGATTTTGATCGGCTATTTGTATGACATTAAAATATATCTGTTAAAATGAATTGATGTTTAATTGATTCAACATTTCTAACCGCATAAACATGAATGTCAAATAAATGTTCTAGAGATAAAGTCACTGGGAAGAAAACTATGGATATTGTCACTGGGAAGAAAACTGTGGATATTGTCACTTTTGATCAAAATGTTGTCTTGGATGTCAAAAGTTGTACGTCACTTTCTGGTTTTGCCTAGCATAATTTTTTTTAATATATGGAATTAACAAGCCTACAAATTGTTATATGTACATATGTTTATGAACCTGCATACGATGTGAATGATTGTTTTTCATATACAGTAGAAACTCATTATAACGAAGTTGCTGGGGACAGACAAATTACTTCTTTATATCCAAAATTTTGTTATATTAGGGTTTTTAAAACAATAAAAAACAAAAGAAATTAGTAAAATGGTACAGGAAAATTACTACTTTATAACAGGGCTTTTCTTATATCAGATTTCGTTATAATGAGTTTCTACTGTATTCTCTTGGAAACATGATATTACTTTTACATATAAATTATCCCCTTTTCGTTTTACCTTTGTGTAAGATATTATGAGCTGGACTGCTTCAAAAGACTAAAAGCTAAATAATCAATACATGTAAATACCTCACAAAAGATAAGTGGACAGTCAGTCTGACCCCATAAATCCAAGAATGAGCCATCAAATTCCATCAATATTGACATACATGAAAAATTTGCAATCTCAGCTAAATATTGACCCCAAAATGTGACATCAAAACCGTTACCATTCTTTTACAACAACCATTTGAATTTTTCATCTCAGTTTTCATTTCTCAAATAGGGTAATACACACAATACACAATTAATGGTTCAGCTCTACTCACACTTGATGCATCGCCTGGAAAAAGTTGTTTACAGCATAATAAAATGCGCGGGGATTTCAATATCTATTCGTTCTGCATGACCAAGAAATGTCAAGTTGAAATGTGAGGAAAATCAATAACCTGCGAAGTGTAAAGTTTTCTTCTTGTTGATTTGTTAAGATAAGACATAGCAGAGTTGTTGAATACACATCGTTATGGTTTTCTCAATTGCTACAAGAGGGAAAATAACGGGGCTTGTATATATCGAAAATTTCTAATTTCTAAATTCAAGTTCTAAATGAATGTCATACATCTTACATGAACTTATGTGTTTGTTTCATGAATGCTGAAGTAAAAATACTTTGTTTTAAAAAGTCATTTTTACTGATGTGCATAATTTAAGAAAATCAAGATGGGGCTTTTTGGCCAACAATTATAGCGACTTGAAAAAGAAAATAAAGTCAAACCAATTTCATCAAAAAGGATAAATAAGCAGGTGTCTAGATTGGTAAAACAGTTAAGATTGGTATGCATTAGACAACAACATCTCTGTACTCTACGCAATTTGAAAAATATCGATCATCTATTGATTCCACTAGAAGCATTGTAGTGGTGCATTATAACACTGCAGGTATACTCAAAATGTGAGAAATGAAAACCGAGCTGTATTTTTTAAACGGCTGGGTTAGAATGATGATAATAATCTTTATGACACATTTTGGGGTCAAAATTTAGCTGAGATTGCATATTTTTCTATTTTTCATATATGTCAATATTGATGGAATTTGAGGGCTCATTCTTGGATTTATGGGGATCAGACTGACTGTCCACTTATCTTTTGTGAGGTGTTTATTTTAACCCTAACCATACTGGACCATACAATGACAATACAATCAAATTTCTAAGCATACAGCATTGTATACTGAACTACATGGTGTGGTATTACAAGCATAGTCCTTGCAGGTTCAATTTCAAGTTCATGCATGACTCGCACACAAACCTTTGTGTGTTTTGCTGTATGGGCCAGGAATGAATAGCCTGTCTGTTTTTCTGTGTGGTGTAGTATTCTATGTACTTTGGTGTGCAAGGGTTAGAGTTAACAACATATTTCATGCTAGACTAATTTCATGATGTCTTACATGAAGGATGAGGAAGTCTAGTGACGTCTCACCCAGGCCCGTAGCCAGGGTGGTGCAGTGGGGGAGTCGCACCCCTCAAATTTGACAATGTGCAAAAAAGGTTCACAAAAATTCTATAAATGTCCACCAAAAGAACACCTAAAGCATTAAAACATGTAAATGTAGGTTGTTTCTTAATAAAATACTACATAAAATGCTTGGAAAACCATCTGAAAACCTTTTTTTTTTGCTTGTCCCTTAATTTGTCGAAACAACTAAAATTAGTTTAGGGTCGACCAAAACGAAATTTTTTCCTCCAAAAGGTCCACTACAAGGCCTAGTCTCACCTAAAACATACGCCAATATCCCAGTGCTACTTACTGTGATATGATGATGCGGATGATAATACTTCTTATGTCCCCAGTATCTCTTGCCAACATATTTCCTATAGACTCTGCAGATCTTGCAGTCTCTTTCTGATATATGAACACCTGTTTGGTTGAATAACACACAAAGTAAGCGATAAAAATGGCTGAGTGGTTACATTACAGCGTGCACTATCCTATAGGCAAAATAAAAAATTATTGGACAATTTAAACAAAGAACCATGGTAAGGGGCCCATTTACCAAAAAGTGGGCCCTGCACTATGGATTTTTGTTTATAATAAGGATCAGGTAGGGATGGAGGGAAAACAACATTGTAGAAGGTCAATGTTAAAATCACCCATTGGGTATGATGATAAACAAAAATACATAGTGGGGTTGCATTTACAGTTAATGGGCCCTGCAATATGGGTTTTTGTTTATGCTGTCCTATAAATTATTGTTTGGCCTATAATTACCGCTCCTATTTGTTTTCATGGGGTCATAAAACGGCTTGTATCGCTGTTGTTAAAGATCCGATCATTCTAGAATAAACTGTATTTTGTAGCTCTTGGAAAACCTTTCAGAAATCGTCAAGTAAACAATATTTGTTGGCCGGCTTGTTTCGCGATAAATCAGCCGCTATTTTGTATTGAGTTTGACGGTCTGTCATAAAATAGCGCGGTTTGATCAAGTATTTCTACAGACATTTTTGCACAACCCACGCTACTTGGACAGTCGATTGACATGAAAAAGCACATTACACTTTTATCACGGTAAAGAACATGATATTCATCTTTTAGAACGTGAAATATTTGCCAGCCTACCCTAGCCTAAATGATGGAGAAATACAAGACAACTCACCGGGTCCATTGCTGTTTTTCCGGCCTCTTCTAGTGTTCACTTTTGCTTTCACTTTACTGTACGATGCAGGGGGTGCTGACATAGGCCTTGTTGGAGATGTAGATCGCCTACGTGAAGGAGATAATGCTCTGTTGTGAGAATTAGCCTAAAGGAAAAAAATTCAAATCAGTGAATTAGTACTCTATTAACTCTGGTAACTACTGTTTTTTGTTCAATTATAAATTTGAATCTAGACAACCAGAAATTTACTTTCTCGGAACAACCAACGTTGCGGGGGAAACCATCGCCCTTCAGCTGGGTTGTGATGTAGACCTTGATGCTAGTTGGATGTGACGTCATCAGATGTTAGAGATGACAACCTTTTGCAAGGAAGAGTTTTATGGTCCTGTCCCAGGCGTGCGATAGGTTGACTCTCACCCCTCCACTGCGGTTGTGAGAAGATTATTTGGCCCGGCTCTCACCCAGATGGCTTCTTTACTCCCCGTCCAAACCAACAGCTTTCCCAGTCCAGAATTTTAACATGCTTTCTGATTTTCAAAAACAGCAGATTCAATGGGGTCTAAAGTGGAGCGAGACTGTTGTTGAAGTCTTTTGTACTAAGTAACCCCACCCCAAGGGTAGAGATATTATTTATTGACTTCCCATCAGTATTTACCCATATAAGGATGGTAAGCTTAATACAGACAAAAGAATTTTTTAAACACTTTCAAAGTTTTAATACTCTGTTTAGAAACTATTATGGTAGGTCATCTATCAGAAGGGTACATCCAAGAAATTTATGTCTTTAAAAAAATCCATCTTGTGTCGCTCATGGAGCAGAGTTATTGTACCTCCAGATATATTCAGAGTTTAGGCCAGATTATATCCAGGCAGATGCCTAAATCTTCACTTGATGCATATACAGCATGTGAATTTTGTTTCAAGCACAAACCGTATCCGAGTTTCAAGTAGCGTGTATAGCAACTTACTCTGATCAAAGTACGCCAATTTTCCCGCTAATCTGTTGTGAAGACCCTCGAAGTGTGGCACGTGGAGCCGTTAAATACCGGTGGTACAATAACTCACCCTCCATGAGCGACAATCCAAGATGGCTGCTGTCCCATAGGATTTACACGACGGTAAAATCAAATGGCGGCGAGTACTGATTCCCATTTTTTTAATTCCTTGGGTACATCAAACCTACCCTTTTTAGAATAAACGGCGGCCTGTCCTCCATGTCAGTGCTGCTAATTCTTGGAGAGGGCGACTTGCTACGAAAGGAGATGGTAGACATCTCATAACTTTTGGTTCTAAAATGGAAAAACAAGAAAGACTAGTCAACTCCAAAAAGATCTTAGCCTGTGCCAGCTACTAAGAACACAATGGACCTGTTGAGAATCTTTAACAAATATATGAGCTTTACAGGTGCTGTAATAGCATCTTCAATGTTCAGATAGAAAATTGAGGCACAAACTAAGTGTGAAATGAATTCAATGAAGTCGATCACTAGCTTTATATTTCTTAAGTACATTACAGTACATCCTAGCACTACAATCGGGCCTGACTGAATTGGTTAACTGACAAGAGAGGCCCGCCAGGGCGGTTCGGCTGTCAGTGACCCCTTATAGATCACTGTTCTATATGTAGAGTACTGTGGATTTATTTAGTTAGTGACCTATATAGGCGAGGGTTGCAAGTGCGACTAAGTACATCCCTGCTAATTTCCAGGTCAATAGGAACATATTGAAAAATTGACTGTTGACCCTTTCACACATGACCTTGGTTTAAATGCTTTACATTGTACAGGTCCTAAAGTACATCCCTAGAAATTTTTCAGGTCATTTGGAACATTTTGAAAATTTGATCTATGATCCATACGACACCAGATGAATTTTCCAATATTTTATTTTCTTCAAGAAGTCATAAATCATCATCATCAGGAACGCTGTTTCATCAGGGTTGACATGGCGCCCTCAATAATCTCATGCCAGACATCGTGATCAGACGCTTTTTTGAATGCCTAATTAAAATCTTTGATATCGAGTCCGTTTAGTTCTTTAGTTACTAATAAGAGATCCATGTAAGTTTATGTTTCCCTCTCGGTCTTTTGCATTTGACAAAAAGTACAGGTCTAAATTTTCAGGTAAATTGAAACATTTTGAAAATATGACCTTTGCCCTTTAATATGGCCAACTAAGTGAGATTATTTAGGTGAAATTTAAAATCTTGCTCAAGAGATTCTAAACTACAATCCTATAATTTTGTAAGTCAACAGAGCATTTTTAAAATTCACCTCAAATGAACTTTTAATTGTCAACCCATCTATGCACGTAGAATAATTCTGCCATTTTCAACTTGTCGAAGGTGTACATACTCAAGGTCAGCGTTACGCTCCGATGTCTTATCCAAAATAAGACGCGGGTAACCGCTAATCAATCTAATCACTTGATTGGACCATATCCTGAAGGCATTTGTTTTCAGCGTCAAACATTTACACGCGTGACGCATTGATGATTGCGTGAATTTCTCAAAATGCGTAGTTAAACGCGGTGCATCGTGCAGGGGTCGCGCATGTAAACATCACCATTTTGTCAACCTCTTCACCAAAACCTTACACTCACTAACGATTGCCGTGTAGTTAGGGCGAGTGAGCTGGCAAGTTGTGCAATTTTACTGGTCAAAATTTTGACTATTTATGATCAGCCGTTGCCTGCGATGATGGGGAGTCTGAACCATATAGTGAAGCGCCCACATCGAGGGTACCAGCGAAGGTCAGCGTACCTTTTCTGTTTACGCTCATGTGCATTGGCGATGCTTGTTTCACAGGTCACAGTGAGTTCAACAAGATGGATAGAGTTGTCAATGGATAATGAGATATACTAGAATATATTTATAACTTTCATGATGTAAGTACACTTAATGCTAAAATATTGTTAATCATAAGCTTCTGCAGTGCAACCTGCTTTTTCGATGTTCTATAATCTCAAGACATTAAATGGAGATTGTCAGAGAACGAGTATTAATGGCTGAGTACCTTGGACTAAGGGCATGTGTGTACTAAGATTTCTGTCAAGACCATTTTTTCATGTCGACGTGTCGCAATAATTTTTTGTCGACATAAAGTTGATATCAAAGAATTGAGTTGGTTTTAGCGGGAAAAACGAAAGTGTTAATTTGGATAAGCTCAATGACCCATTTTAAATGTAGACTTTCCATTAATATAGTGATGTGCTAGGTATTTCTGCATAGGACAATAAAAGATGATTTAAAATTGACGAGCAACTAAATTAGTATTAAGATATTTATGTAACACTTTGAACACTTGTTAAAGCTCAACTGCTTGTAAACAACTTGACAATTAAACGTTAAGTTTTTATGAAATTTTACTTGCCCACTTTTGTCGACAAATGAGATTTAATGTCAACATGTCGAGATATGCTTTATGTCGACATGAATATCGACATAAGGCCTGTCAACAGAAACCTTACTTAGTGTGTACCAACTTTGGTCCTGTAGTTCGGAGCAAGGGGCAATTTCAAACCTAGGGTTTACACATTTCACACTTGCCACCTTTGCAACTGTAAAGTTATATTTTTCAGGATTTGACGGTGGGGATCAGCCATGTGTTTTACACATACCTTCTTCTGCTGGGCCTACGACTTGGAGTAATAGTCACAATATCATCATCTGCATCCTCATCTGACAGTTGGTGGACAAGCTCTGAATAGCGTACTGCTGTAGGCGTTGATACATCACTTACGGTGGTACTGCAGCAAAATTCAAGCTTGGGTGAAATACCCTGAAAGAAAGAGGAATACTTGGTCAATTCAATTGTATGATTTGCAGAGCCGATGATATACACCAAATTTTAGACAAAAAATATTCCTGGTCATGGTGTGGACTTCAGGACCACATATAACTCAGACTATCATTGTTGTAAGTCGTCTAAATACATCATTTAAATATTCATGCTTCTTCCTGGGATTTGGCCTCCAACCACTTTCATTCTGACTAGTCTCTGACCGATCTACCCAAGATCAGAATCGGCCTATTCTGATCTTAGATGTTTCATATCAGAAGATTCCGATTCAGATTCCTGTATATTACAAAGGACAATAAATTGCCGACATAAATGCAAGATCATTGAATTTATCAATCATTTACGTATCCTGTGGTTGCCATGCATAGTTAATTCTAGGAAAATTATGTAATGTTCATAGTATATTTATGTTGTCTTTTGATTATACATTAAGTCTGCATGGTTTGGTACTTAAATATGAATTTTTGCACTTTTTTGCAATTTTATGCATCTGATTTTTCTAAAAAGTGGACCAGTGGACCAGTTTGAAATAGGTCCTCCATTTTCAATGTACTTTACCTGCGGATGGGAATATCCAAAATGGATAAAATAAAAAAAATTTAAGTGGAGCTCTTTTTTAAGAGGAATGATGTTTGCATGATAAAAAGCACCCACCTACAATTCTAATATTTTTGTTTCTGATCTTGCATTTTTATTGACACAGACTGCATACTGACTTTTTCAGATCTCTGGATTAAAACTATGATCCTTATTCGGTGACTAAGATCTTGCTATTTTACTTCAGGACTACTTCCCCTCAATAAAATAGCAATATTAGTCACGTCAAGTCCATGGCTTAAACCAGAGCTCTTCAAGCCATTATATATTTATCACATACATCTCAACAAACAGTCATATGTTTGTTGCAAGATTGGCCGGCAGACTTACACTAAACCATCTTGTCCGTTGCATGAGAACTTCTCTTTCCGAGTCTGTGTAGGATGGTGCCAGGGAGTCTTCTGGATATAGGAACTCTCTTGCTGACATCTGGTAGAAGGCCAGGACCGTGCCATCCTTGCTGTAGTCTTCATCCAGTTGGATCAGCTCTATCAGGATGCGCTCATCAGCCAAGATGTAGGACAGATGAGCTGGGTCAAGACAGTGTGGGAAAGTCTGCAATTACAAACACAAAACTTGAATTTACCAAAAGATATCAAGCACAATTCGTACTTCCTCACTCAGTAGATAAAAGTACAACTATTTCATTTGTTAATGGGTGAAAGCACGTTTTAACTAAATTTTACGTATTTGCAAATTTATTTTGTACCATTACTTTTTAACAAAGTGCTTAAAGTTAATAAAAGTTTACATTTCAAGAAGGAATTTTCACAAGGAACATGATGGTGATGTTGAATTTTGACCAAAAATCATATTTTTGAGAAAATCACAAAAAACACATTTTTTTTGTCATTTGGGCTTCCAACCAAGCTAAAAATAACATTTAATTACTTCAAAATGATATTTTTTATTTAAAATGCCAATTCAGATGTTGCGTCATTTTTATTTTTGAGGATTTTGACTAATTTTTTGAATTTCATGCCAAATAAAGTCAAAAAATGACCAAAAATGGAAAAAGGTGAATTTTTTGACACAGTACAGTACCTAGGTATAGCCTACCTATTTTTTGCCAGGGCACTATTACCGTATATCAGATACTTACCCTTTCAAATCGAATTAATTGGTGAAACAAAAGGGGAAAGATCGGTGGCAGACAAAGTGTGCGTTTTTGTTGTCCAAAGAAGACAACACTGAGGTAGACATCTTCACGCTCTCTGAGAACTGTACCCGGGCATGTTACCTGTAAGTTGGGAAATAAGGCAAACATTTGTTTGATTTGCAGAACATAAACAACAAAAAATTCCCATTGGATTGTTTTCCAAAAATAAAAAAAAAACCAGCAAAACTTTAAAGCAGACAAAAATGTAAGTTATAATTCACTGCATGATGTATATATTTTTGCAAAAACTTGCCGCTTCCGGCAAGTCGTTGTCATAGCAGCAAAGCTACATGCCGCTGAGATAATCGATATCGACAAGAATTTTTGAGTTGAAATGAATTCAACTTTCAGAGCGACAAGAAGCTACAAATCTGAAAAGCGACAAATCTGCAAAGCTACAAATGTGTGAAAGGAAGCAAGCGACAGAGCTGCAAAGCTACAACTTCTTCTTCTTCTTCCAATTATGCAGACCTCACTGAGTGAGTATTAACGCACAGGCGGATTTTGAAGTCCAGAAATTGACCGAAACGGGGTTGGGAACAGTCAGGGGTATAATACCCTACTCTTTACGATACTGGCTGCGATTGCATGTACAGGTATGACTCTTCTGTACATGGGACCGACGGCTTTACGTCCCCTCCGAAGGACGACGATCTCTCATGAAATATTTACCGAACTCTAAATACTTCATGATAGGAGCGGAGTAGAACTAGAATATCTGCCCAATGCTGCCACTAAGTATGATAAACATCTAAGCAAAGATTCCGAGATTCCATTCGGCATTCCGGCAAGTGCCCTCACCGGGAATCGAACCCGGGCCCAATGCGTGTAAGGCGAGATCGCTAACCACTACACTACGGCGCCCCATCAACTTGCTGCAAAGCGACAATTATAATAAGTATGAAAGAAGCATCAATATGTAAAACTATATCATCAAATCTTTAAAAAATAAAGAACATTTTTTATGTGCTTTAATCAATGACAATTGTGACATGACAGTCACAGTGTCAGTGTCAGTGTGACAGTGACAGTGACAATGAATGTAATCTACAGAACAGTATACTAATTAGTATTCATTCATTCTTACCGCCTGGATATTGAGATCAACTGCAACTTTCAAACCTTTACGAGGCATTCTTCAAATTTCATGGTATTTTCATCAGGGAGATTTTATTTCAAGACCTTGCTATGCAAAATGCATGTAACCTCATTTTATCTGTTCATCGCCTTGGTGTTGAGACGCCAAGAATTCCCAGGTCGTAGGTCAATTTTCGCAAGAGGTCTAATCGTGAGAATGTACAGGCACAGCTGGTACAGGCCATAGAGCTCTGTGGTACAAGAAATTGTACAAGATTCTTCTTATTGTGTCAATTAATTGGAATCGCAAATCGGCTGCTGGTTTTTGGATTCAATTCACTGCTGGATTTCTCTGAATGGGAGATTATTTGCTTTACGTTTTATATTTAAGTTTCAGGGTAAGAAGAAATTAGTGTTTATCTGGATGTTATTTTAATATTTTTTCATGATTGGAAAAAGGTGACAAGCAAATCAGTGCATGCTGGGCATGTGGTAGGCACAGCCACAAAAATTTCAAACTGATTTAAATTTTATGGAATTGAATTTATTGGAAAGAGGATTTCATTACAAATAAAATGACACCAAAATCATTAAATTTCGTCATTCCTAAGTCAAGTTATTGGCAATACGCCAGTTCGCGAATTCAGAATCAACGTGCATTGTGGGTAATTTCTCACGATCGAGTGTGGGATAAACAAATTCGACTATTAACGTATTTTCAATGGAGTGAACTTTGCCGTTTTCACAATACTTATGATTTTTTGCGTTGTAAATCACATTGACAAATGTTCACAATATATTCTGTCAGACGCAGTTGTTGAATTTGGCGTACTCAGTCCTTGTTACTGGAGTGAAACTTACTGTGCGATGTCTATGGAGTGAACCAATATTTCCAAAATATTTTATGTTTCCACTCTGATTCTGTAATTTTTTCTTGCAATAAAGTTGAAGGACACATTTTTGAACAATATATCAAAGAAAGGGGTTCATCCAAAAATTAGTTTAGCTGAAAATGTAAATTTTGTAGACTTTTTCATTGACCTCCAATGCAATGTTTCACGCCAGGGAGTAACATGGAACAGCCTCAATTGACCAATCAGAGAACAGCATTCATTTCTGTGACATCAGTGCGTCCGACAGAATATTCAAAAACATATCTTAACAACGAAATAACAAAAGAGAGGAAAAATATTTTAGATATAAAACTAATATTAGCAACATTTTGGTGAAAACGGCAAAGACAAAGTTCACTCCATTGAAAATACGTTATAGTCGCGCTCTGTTTATCTCCAACTCGATCGTGAAAATTACCCACAATGCATGCCGATTCTGAATTGTCGAACAGGCGTATTTTGTGTCGCTAGAATAGGGTATTTTTTCTGATAATCCATCCAACATGTCCAATAGAAAAACATGGAGAATTTGCTGAAAGTGTGCCATCATGAAACTGGCCTGAATGTTACATTTTTTGCCAGAGTGTTATTTTTTTTATCAGGATTGTTTTAAACACCCTATCAAACACATGTGTAAAATTTGGTTAAGAAACTCCAACTGGAAATGGGTTAAATTAAAGTTTTAAGTAAAAAAGTGGCCAAATTCGCCCATTTTTAGGCTAATTTTGGAGCAAAATAGGCAATTCTGATTGCAGATTGTAAATCAAACCTCATTGAATAAAAAGAATTGAGTGTTTCTATACAAAACAGATCAAATTTTTCGTCAAACCTACTTTCAAGTTTGTCAGAACCAAATTTAAGGGTCAAAATTAGCTTTTTTCCCAAAAATGCCTGTTTTTTGGTCAATTTTGGCCCAAAATGACGATTTCTGACAGACTCCCACACGTAGCCTGAATTGTTGTGAGGGGTAAAATTGATTTTAACTGAACCAGAAAGGATAAACTTAGACGCATTTTTTTTCTTTTTTCAAAAAAATGCATACTTTTAAAGTTATAGACAAAAAAGTGAAAAAATGGGTATTTTAGCGTCACAGATTTACATAGTAGATAAATATCAAGTGAAAGTCATAGTGCGTGACTCAGATGTGGCTGTGCCTACATGTGGCATATGCCATATTTGGCCACTTAAGGCTAAGCCTAACTTAAAGTAGCGTAAGTTAATCTTTTTGTGCGCTGAATTCTTGCAAATCCAACTTCTTCTTCCAATTCAGATGATGCAGGACGCTCAATAAATTGCCTGTCGTAATTTGCCGTAAACGCCGTAATTTCGTAAAAAAGTAATCATAATTATAATATCTTTTTAGTTTTCTGGGCCCGGAATGAAGTCCCAACCCCAACGAACGGTTTTGAAATCTGCATATTTTTATACGCTTCAAGCCTTCTGTTTCTGCTACTTCAGCTTCTGCTGATATACTCCCCAACGCCGCAACGGCAACGCTGCAATTGGAACAAAATGAGGAGGGTAGAGTGCGCTGCGTGCCATGATCTTGAAGTTTTGCTGTGATGTGGCTGCCTTTGCTACTCACTGCTAGTGGTGGGCTCAAATTGGCCTCTAGAGGGCTCACTCTTTTGCACAAGTACAAAATTGTGGCCAGTAGTGGGGAAATCAGGAAAAGTTGATTTTTAATCCCTAAATGTGAATATAAGGAAAAAGGCTCATACGTGATGGTGATAAAATATACAAATGAAGGTTGAAACTTCTGCATCACAAATATTTACTAAGCTCGTTTGGAGGCCTTTCGCACAGATACCATCTGGCGGCGTCAGCAATGAGAGATGTAATGATTTCTGATCGTCTCTGGAAACGCTGATGGTGACGTAACTTCCGACCGGAAGTTACGTCGATTACAAAATTACGGCGATCAGAAATCATTACATCTCTCATTGCTGACGACGCCAGATGGTATCTGTGCGAAAGGCCTCAAAACGAGGTTAGTAAATATTTGTGATGCAGAAGTTTCAACCTTCATTATATAAATGTGAATAGTTTTCAGTAAAAACTGTGGGTCTCAAATCCTTGATACATAACAGATCTGAGAGCCAAATTTCACGAAATGGAAGCGTTTTTTTATACATGTAGCTCCTTCGTGTTGAAAAAATGGGTCTTTACACACTTACACACAGTACAGTCAATGGCAATACCAGGCCAGGCCAGGGTCACAATTTTTCGCCATTGATAAAGTACGGACTTCTGTCACGGATTTCCGATACGGATTGTCAACTTTTGTATCTTTGATTTTGTAAGCCGCGTTTCACAGCCGATTCCGACATTAAAATCTGTTGGTCCGATTCCGACATTAGAATCTGTAGGCCTACTTACAAAAAGAATATAAGAAGCAATAATACTCACATGTGTCCATCACTTTTCCATTCCTCCTTTGTTGAGGTATACATCTCCCTGGAATAAGTAAACTTGGTTATTGAGATATTGTCAAAAATTGGTCCAAAAATGTCAAAAAATTCCACCTGACACCATTGTTTGCAAATATTTCAAAAAATAAGATAAGAATCAAAATTTGAGAAATGCGTTCCTAGATATTGCTTCCTAGATTCTAAAGAGTAAATGGTTCAAATTTTTGCCAAAGCAAAATTTAGTTAACTTTCCCGTAAATTTTTGGGCCCAGAAACATGATCTTTGGACCCTAGTAGGTCCACAATTACACATTTTGGTCCAAAAATGACATGACCTTCATGTTCAGTATGCAAATCACTTCTAAAAATGTATACTTTTATTTGAATTTAATTATCCGTTGCAGAGTTAAAGAGCATAAAACATTTCTGAAAAAAAGGGTTGACAGGTTAATTTACTCATACGGGTACCTCATATCCTATTATGAAATTTGACTCATTCAGCTCATTCTTTATTTCCATAAAAATACAAAAAAATATAAGACAATATGGAGGAAAGGACTTGATGACCAATATTAAAGGCCTGTTAAACGTCCAACCCTGATCATTTTAGTTACATACTATATCATAGATAGGAGACTACAAAATAAATCACAGAACAATCAATCAATCAAGACATTTAACAAATGACAAGTTCAAAAATTACTCATAGTTGAAGATCATATTTTGCTTAAGTTGATAACAGAATTTCTTTATACTGTTTTATGCTTTTAACTTTGTTGAAAATGAATTCCAAAGGATAGGGTCACATGTACGGATTGCATGATCAGTATACAAATTTTGTTGAAGGTGATGTTCAGATTGTTTACATGTCTTGTTTGATAATTGTGAATATCAGAATAGCAGATCGCTTTTTAAAGTAGTCGTTGAAAGTTTCGGGTAAATCATTAATATGATATTTGAACATAAAAGTTCCAAGCTCGAGGGTATACGCATCAGTAACTGTTAAGATATTGTTACTTGCAAAAAGAGGAGCAGCATGACTATGAAAGTGACTTCTAGATATTGTTCTGACCGCCCATTTTTGTAATTTAATAATTTTATCAAGATATGTATTTCCCCAAATAAGAATTGCATAATTAAGATACGGTGATACCAGCGAACAATACAAAGTATGCAGGATACGGGTTTGAATAGAATACTTAAAATTGTTCATGACACCAGTATTTCTTTATATTGTTTTTGCAATGCAATCGATATGATTTTTCCATGTTAGATTTTCATCTATCAAAACACATGCTCTAAAGTCTAATTGTGCTTGTTTTTGTTTTGATTACAGGATAAAGGATAACCACAGAAGAATGAGCAATAGAGAGAAGTCAAGTAGACCATTTAGAATCAAAAAAGATCTGAAAACACACTTAATGCAAAGTCTTGACAAGAGTGACGTCTTGAAAAGGTAAAGAACTTTGGTCTGCTGGTGTCATGGTAGATGTGCCAAGGGTAGCGCCAGACCAAAAATCTTGGGGAGTCCCAAGAGAATTATAGCGTGTATAAAATACAACAAAAAATAAGAATTTGGTGAGTCTGGGATGAAATTTAGTGAGTCCGGGACGCAGAAATGCAACCTAGCACTAAGCTTGACCCACAGTTGCTATACTTTATTCAACACTAAATGCAGGCTTAACCATTAATTGATAGAAAAGTGTGTGCATAGCTGAACACAGCACAACTACAGCAAATACTGTTTGTTTTATACATGTGTATCTCGTGCATCAAAAAGAAATTATGCAGACCAAGTTTTTATTTAAGCGGGTACCAGGCGATTTTTACCCTATGGTTCCCGACTTTTTGCGCCTGGTGGGGCAGAAAAAATTAGACCCATTTACCAGGCGACAGTATTTTTCCCTACTACAGTGCCCGGGTCTTGCCATGTACATTTTTTGTCTCTAGTATGAGTCCACATTTATGAAGAAAATGATTGGAAACATTATATTTTGATAAATTCTTGATTTCCAGATCAAAATGTTCAGAAGTGCTTTAAGCAATTTCAGAAATGGCTCCTGGTACTGAAAAAAACGGCTCTTGGTTCCCTGGAAATTTTGAGGACAAGAAGCCCTTTTTTCAGATTTCTAGCTCCTGGTCCTTGTTCGTTTACAAAAAAGCTTGATGCAGACCATTAAGTAATAGAATTGAGAAACATCTTAAGATGCACTAGATGCAGAATATGGACAAGCTTGAGTGTCTGATCATGGCTTAGAAACTTATACCTGCTGGAATATAATAGTCCCGCAGTCACAATACATTTGTACTTTGATTAACACCAAATAGGCAGGCCATTTAACATTGTGAATTGATACAGACAAGTGTGTGTGTAGTTTTAACACAGCATACTGCTGGAGACACAGCATGCCTCATACGTAACGTGTGACTCGAGCATTAGCATCTATGGCGAGCGTGTAAGTGGGATTATGTGTACTTTTCAGATGAAGAGAAAACTAACAATACCCGCCTATTTACGGATGATCTAAATGTAGACAATGGTGTAACTAGCGGGTTGTGGGGTAGCTTGTAGTCACTGAAGAGGGACCAATAGAGAAGGGGCTTTTATCAGGAATTTTGAGGAGCTCTGATTTCAAGGCAAACTAGAAAGCCTTCGCATGGGCCATTCGATGCTCATGAATCCTTCAAGCTGGAAACACATTTGGAGCATCAACGCCCAAGAGTCAGGTCACAAGAGACCATGGTTTATTGGCCTTTACACCTGGGATGAGGTTAATATGAGCCCTGTATCAAAGAAAAGCCGTGCACACCTTTTAGATTTGAGGAGATCTGAAGACAAGCTATAGAATCTGAAAAGATCCATGAAACCTTTGTCTTCAAGAAAGTGGTTATTTGTTTATTTAATATATATTTATTCAAAACATGTTATAATTTTGATATATCATTTCTTTTAAATTATATATAGAGTTTATCCAGAAGAATTTAATTCAGATTTACAATACCAAGCAACTCAGGATGAAAATGATGATGAAGACAGTTGTTCACAACTGAAAGCTTGTTATCCTCCAACTTTGTTAACAGATGTGAAAGGTAATATTTTTAGTTTGACCTTCGGTGGGTGTTGGACCCTGGCAATCTGTACCAAGCAATCCAGTATTACAACAGCAGTGCTTCTTAAGATTACTGCATCAATTATGATCATGAAAACACTATATAAATAGATAAATAAGTAACTTTAATACAGGGTAGGGGATTCATAATATACTATACCTCCCTGATTTGTAATACCATATGGCCTTAGAACACTAGTCTCACATTTTTAAACAATTTCCATAGTGGGCAGTCCACATATTTTAAAGGGTGGGGGTTTGAAATCTTGCAAATTTCAAAAAATGAAGGCCTGCTAAATTGCCTGAAAGGACATTCTGACTTCTTGCAACCTCTCTTGTATGACGTCATAGCTCAAAATTATTACTCTTGCCCAAGTTTCGCATAAAATAGTGCTCATAGACTTTGATTCAGAATGGTTTGTGTCGGTCAACCTCTTGTAATGTGCTAATACCTACTAATTGACTTCCCCGTATAGTCATATTAGTTCATATGCTTAGTCAGCTGATTGCTGCATATTTCCAAGGTTTATAGAGTTCAGAATGGTTTTTGTGATGGCCAACGTGTTGTAATGCGCTAATCTGGACCCTCTGAAGTCAACTTTATTTGTTATTTGCAGGTCATCAGTTCCCAATGGCAGACAGCTATCAAGACATTGCACCAGATTCAGCTTCCCAGTCGCAAAGTAGTGTTCTAAGCCACAAGCAGTTAGTAGAAAGCTTGGACAGACTGACTTCCCCGCAATCATCACAATTCAACTGGATACAGGCCAATGAAGATGCAGCACACATGCAATATGTAAGCATGGATTTTGGGAAGCATACACTCTGGGTCAAAAGTGTTTGCGCACAAAACCTTTGACCAGCCATATCTCGAGAACCATTAATCATTTGCATTTTGTTTTTTACTGAGTTCATATTTTTATAGTTCTAAATAACTCAATAGGAATTGCATTCAGTGCATTTGATAATATGGTGTGCTAAACGTATTGTATACTTTCTTCTGCACATTCAAAAATTGGAGTTTAGATATTTTAAGTCCGGGAAATTGGCCATTTTGAATGTTATGAAAGATCGAATAGAAGAAGAAACATGTATTTATTAATATTAGATACATATGACACCCACAAAAACATTAATTTTGTTAAGAGTCTGGGTGGTTTGATATAATATTTTGGTTTTTGCCCGTATTTATGCGTGCGCAAACACTTTTGACCGGGAGTGTATGTACAAAAGTCAATAATATCATTGGTCATCAAATTAGAACAATATTTTTCGCCAAATTGTGTTGCTTTCTGTGATCAGGGCACATTTCCAAGCTGTTAGATGGAAATGACATTTTCACAGGTACATTTATCGTAGATGCAAGGAAGATTTTCTACACGTACAAGTTTACCAGCTTGCGCTACCGACACAGTAAAGTAAAAAGCACTCGTTTTGGAACTGGCACTCGTTTTAAAACCACAAAAGCACTTGTTTTATTACTCATTTTCCAAAACAAGTGGTAAAATGAGTACCAAAACGAGTGCTTTTTACTTTACAGTGCGATTTGTTACATGTGCCACCGACAGGCGTATCTGAATTGGGATCCTCATCCTAAATCTGTCATACGGGTATCAAAATTTTGATAGATTTTTGGTACGTAAGTATCAAAATTGTGAGTTCTGCCAAACTGATATTGATATTTCACCATGTACAATTTGTAGGATCAGGAAGCAGCTGATGAGCCTTATAACGACATCCAAGAAGCCGACAACTGGAGGTGTAATCTGGAAGATGGCAACATCAACGAAGATCAGCAACAAGTTACAGATTTTTTTACTCAAATAGGTAGGAGCAATACTCAAAGGAGGCCACTTATATGTGCATGTTGTACCCATATATGGGCATGTTGTATCCATGTCTGGGAATTAAACTGTCCTGAAACTACCAAAAGCTAGGGCTGCTCACATTTGTCACAAGAAGGAGGAGGAGCTACTGTATAAGCAAGCCTCAAAATACATTTTTTTTACCGGGGCTATTTTAATTTTAAAATAGCCCCAGTCAATCATTTCATGGGGGCAATTTTGGGGATCACCGTAGCTATTTTGCAATATTCATAATTTTACGTCTAAACACCAAAATGTGACAAAATTAAACACAAAATTTCGAAGTGTTTGTTAATTCATGTGCGACTGCCGAATTTTGCAACTTTTACACAAGCATGTGACAAGTATTTATCGGCACATTGATACATATTTTCGGACTTACCAAGGCAATAGTCAATCAAAAAAATGTCCTAAAATTATGATGATATCCATTATGTTTTATTAATATGATCCAGTTTTGTTCTTGTACTCATGTTATTTTAAAAAGATCGCGTACCGCGGTCGGTCTGTAATCCATCGAATGTACATTGTTTTCCAATGGCTAGAAGGACATTGCGCGATCATTTCTCTCGTAAGTAATTGTGACGTCACATGTATTACAATTTGTAAACAAATGGGCGTCGTGGAAAAATATTCCTTGAAAATGGACCAAGAAAAACTAGAATAAAACTGAAATAAACTCAGTCTAAGAATATTGTTTTTGCTTTAATTATAAGATATACATGTCTTGCTTGTAAATGTAAATAATATCAACAATATATTACATTTTAGTTATGGAAATGGTCGGGAATCTTGAGAGAAGCTGAGAAGCTCTGAATATAACCAGGCATGCTGGAAATGAGTGGAAACATAACGGGGGCGATTTATGTGCTTTTGAGAATTTTTTTTTCGCCCTAGTTCGTCCATTTTGGAGGGCGATTTTACCGAATTTGCGGGCGAATCGCCCTTCGCCCCGGTATATTTTGAGACTTGTGTATAAGTGGTATATTTCATGCTACACATATTTTTGGACTCAGCTCACCTTATGCGAAAATAAATGTACCGTGAAAAATTGTATTTATATACCGCTGGTCATAAAATATATCCTGAGCGTGGAAATTACAGCTCGTGAAATTAGTCAATTTTCAATTTTGCATGAAAATTACCGAGTGTGAAAATATTGGTGTTTACAGCTTGTTTGTCTTTATTTCCTTCTTTGTTTTCAGAGTGTACATTACATGAGCATATTGATGATGAGCTTGCCATACTTAGAGCCAATCTTCATGGGTTGGTAGCTGATCAGCAACAACATCTGCAACGGTTCTTAACACCACCACAGTATTCACAAGATGCCACCGACATTGAGATTATATCGGTATGTATTGGCCTAAGATGGTCTCATGGCAAACACTGGGACAGTGGACCCAGTGTGTGCCACCGATATTGAGATTATATCGGTATGTATTGGCCTAAGATGGTCTCATGGCATACACTGGGACAGTGGACCCAGTGTGTGCCACCGATATTGAGATTATATCGGTATGTATTGGCCTAAGATGGTCTCATGGCATAAACTGGGATGCTGGACCCAGTGTGTGCCACCGACATTGAGATTATATCGGTATGTATTGGCCTAAGATGGTCTCATGGCATACACTGGGACACTGG